>JAANDH010001206.1:0-74316 GCA_011799765.1 Nymphaea thermarum
ATGACATTTACTAATTCTATTTTTTCCTCAAAATATTTCACATTTTCAAGTAACTCTTCAAGAGTTCTTTTCAAAAGTTTGAAACATCATACTTTCAATATTTTCTACACCGCATATAGAATCAAAAGGATGTTTAAGTTAAAATGAAATGCATCAATGATGAACATAGCCCTTGGGTTGATTACCCCCGGTAAAGGCGTCGGGAACGGTCAATCCTCGTACCGACGGGCGAGTCCCTTTCTTTCCTATTTCAAAAGAAAACCTCATTTTTCTGGAGCACTCCAAAACCAATGAAAAATTTGGGATGCAAACAATCATACAAAAGACATCATACAAAATGGAGGATGTCATACGCTCAACTGAGACAACCTCATTTTTATAAATAATATCATTCTTGGATTTTCAAATGACCCACCAATACTTAAATAGCCAAATTTTCCAAGTGGTACGTCTTTTCTTTTTGTTTCTCACTCTAACTAGCCCATGGATCAGGTGCCGAATTATGGATATGTTTGTGACTTCAATAGAAGGCATAAACCAAGTAAGTGCATAAAGATCTTGAGACACTCGACAAAACCATACCAAGTGGGTGGTAGTTTCATCGGCACAACAACATAAGGACACATGCTCGCAAGGTGAAAACCAGATCTTTTGAGGTTATATTGAGTCTGAATGCGGTCCAACAAAATAAGTCATGCAAGAGTTTTGGATCGTCGAGTAGGACCCCTAGCCCAAAGAAGATTATGAGGAAACCAGTTGACACCAAGAGGTTGAAGCAAGCTATAGGCACGATGTATATAAAAACTCATGAAGAAAAATGCCCTATGAAATCAATTTTCGAATTGCACTTAATGAAGGTAGATATTCATGATCTTATCAAATGAGATACTCTTCGTCTATTTCGGAGAGAGAGAAAGAGAGAGAACTGATAAAATGGGAATGCATAACAAAATTTAGGAACAAAAAATCTCCTAGATACAAGAACAAGCCGTAAAAACAAAATAAAAAGAAATATACAAGACATCAGCACAATAAAACAAAATAAGAGGAGTGAGAAGAGAATGCACAAACAAAAAGAGAGTGTGATTCTTTATGTTAATATATTTTTGAAAGAAAAAAATCACCATCTTGGAGTCATTTTATGCGACATTATATTGTTTCCTTTTAGTGGAATTGTTAGGATGTGGGCCCTGAGTTTGTCTTGAGAAGTAAAAGGAGAGGGAGAAAGCGTCAAATTCACAACAATGAATGCTCGAGGGCGACTTCTCTTGTCCCTTTGAAATAAAATATCCTCAACCCAAGGGGGCCCCCAATTCCGGCCCCGCTTAATGTGCACCGGGCAATATACGAGTGCCTGAATCGCCAGGCCCACAAGGCCGTGGCGTGTCTTTTTATTCCAGTCACCTTTTGCAGTAGTCTTTTTCTCTCCATCAAGTGATGGATAGCATAATCGGTTGGGTTGGGTGACATGTTACAGCTACATCTTCAGTTAAATTTTGGAGGGTGCTATCTTGATGGTATTGAGAAATTAGGAATGCCACTATGGAGGTTAAGTGGACCGATTCTTGTTTCTTCCTCTTCTCCCATCTTCTTTCTCTCTCTCTCTTAAAATTCTTCTTCTTTTCCAATCTTCCCTCTCCCGACGAGTGCAAAAACCAGTTTACAATTTAGAAGAGCAAGGCACTTGATCGAAACAATAATAAAAAGTTGAATCTCCTTTTTTTTTTGTCATTTTATTAGGTAAAATTGAAATTTATTGCACAATTGAGTTCAAGTGAAAGTTGAATCTCCTTTTTTCCTCCTACCTTTTGGAGTGGTTGTACTAGTGGATAGATTGAAGTACACATGGAGCCAAAAGGAATGCGTTTTCAATGTAAATTTTAAAAAAATTCTCTTGTTTTATATAAAAATTTTGAAAAATAATATTTTAGCTCTTGTCAAAATTTTGAAACTATAATTTAAGGCTGCGGCTCACCGAAGCTTCCGCTCTGGCTCTAGTATCCTTCAACTTGGGCACTGGCCTGCATCAGTACATAATTCAACTGTATTATTATTGTAAAAGAGCTTTTAGGGACATATTTTAGTCTTTTAAGCATCCGTAGGACCAAGCATTGAAGCTGCTTAGAAGGTCTCTCTCTCTCTCTCTCTCTCTCTCTCTCTCTACCGACACTACACTAAGAACAATGAACACGCCCTTCCACATGCGCATATGCATAAATGCAACCACCAGACTCTCACTCAACCTTTTTACAATTCAGCCCCCTTCTGTTGTTCCCTCTTTACAATTTTTGCCATTGTCCTCGTTCTATCATGTCCCTTCTCTTTCACACACACACACACGTCTTCCCTTTCAGCCACTTGCTCAATAATGGCGTCGGTGGAAAGGGCTCCTTCGAACTTAAATTTTGAACCATCAATGCCCCATTTCTTTCTCTTACCACTCCTCATTAACAACCCTTCTTTCCACATGGTGGGTGTCGGCCTCTTCAACGTTTTTCAAGTCTTTCTTTCATTTAAGAGAGTGTTTGATTGCGAAGATAAAAACCTTCAAAACTTTCTTGTATTAAAATCCTGGTTCATCGAACTAAGGAACTTAAATGAGACTTGAAATCTACACTTGAAATCTTTGAAATCTTTATTTTTCCTTTGCATTGAGAAAGCGTTGGATTTCAAATGAAAAGGGGAAGGATCTGTTTTCAAATCCAGATGATTTTGGATTAGAAGCAACCAAACGTTCTTTAGGGATTCTTCAAGAACAAGAATATCGGAAATAGCTTTACTGATCTGACAATAAATCTATTGCGAAATATAGAGTTCAAAACCAAACTAAAGGTTTCATATCACGCCTAAAACCGCACTTGCAATCCATACTTTACCATATTTCTTTATTTAAAAAGGTCTGGTCATAGGGAAAGGATTTGACATTTAATCGACAGATTTTGACAATCTTAGGATCTTAATGAGAGATTCTCTCGATAGATTAAAAAATTCATGATCCTTTGCACACATGAAATATATATATATATATATATATATATATATATATATATATATATATATATATATATATATATATATATATATATATATACTGAGTTTAGAAGGAGAAATCCTCGAACAATGCATCAAGCGGCGTGTTTAATCATATCAATGTATGTATCATAGAAAAATTTAATGGTGACTATACTTTTTTAGAGTTACTCAACCAACTAATTAAAATCAAACATGTCATGGTAGAAGGTTAAAAAAAGAACAAAGAGAAAAAAAATGATGAACATTTTCATCGTATATTATCAGTTTTTACTTTTTTTTGTCTTTATGTTTTTCTTTCAATCATCTATTTGCATCAGATGAACTGTCCTGATTAGATAGCTAGGCGACTCTAATAACTAGATCACCATTTACTCTCTCTCTTCACACACACACACACACACATATATATATATATATATATATATATATATATATATATATATATATATATATATATATATATATATATATATATATATATATATATATATATATATATATAAAGAGAAAGAGAGAGAGAGAGAGAGAGAGAGCATATAATGTAGAATTAAAAACGGTCTTTCTCAGTTGGACCCTACAGTTATGGATTTGAGATTCAAGCTGGATTGAGTGTCACGTGATGTGTTGGGATTTTTTCATCGTTTTACCAAACATTATCTTCTTTGCCCATTAAAAAATGAAAAGATAAAGCCTGCAGTTCGGGGCCCTATTACATAGAATGGTAATCTTCTGAGACGAGACTGTTAATCTTGGGAAAACCATGCCAGCATTTAATGGCAAAGGGTTCTTAAATGTTTCTTCTGCGCAGAAACTTGCATATATTTTCCAACTCTTCGTCCAGAATTACTTAAAACTCGATGCCAAGAAGATAATGACTTCATTCAAGGCCTTGGAACTAACACCAACAAATATTTAATGGATTCATCCTTCATCTCAGCGTCCAAGTTAACTTGGCATGAATCATGCTTTCCTTTATCTTCTGCCAGCCTTCCTTTTTGCTCCAACTTGAGTTTTATAGTTAGTTGTGATTAATACAAGTGCTTTAATGTCTACCGTCCAATAAAGAGCCGAAGCTTCCTCACTCTTATAGTCTAAGGCCATGTCATTGCCTG
This sequence comes from Nymphaea thermarum, assembly GCA_011799765.1. Lineage (NCBI taxonomy): Eukaryota > Viridiplantae > Streptophyta > Magnoliopsida > Nymphaeales > Nymphaeaceae > Nymphaea > Nymphaea thermarum. The sequence goes on from JAANDH010001206.1 coordinate 4,146, forward strand.
GGTTAGAATCCACACTATACTTTAGCTCGACATATCGGTCCGCCATGCGGCTCGAACTAGTAACCAGCCAGTGGTCTAACCTTGTTGCGCTACGCTACATCCCTCGAGGCATTCAACTCTTCTTGTTCACTTCGTGAAAACAAAAGATATTAATATCAGGAAATAAAATCATGTGAAGTAAGTTTGAATAGATCTGATACATGTGCATATGCTGTTAAACTTTAAATAAATTTTTAAGCACGTCATCCAAGCAAGATTTAATGCCCGGAACAGTAAGTGACAGTAAATAAAGCAGCGATGGAATATGGCTGGGGACTGCATGAAGAGTCGTAAGTTTTTAATTAGCAAGTTGGGGTGTGCAGTATTTTCGTAATTTCCAGCTTCAGTTTGGGCATTTCCAACTTACTGCCTTAGGCCCGACCGGATGCTAAAATTGTTGGCTTCTTCTCTTGTTCTTTTTATGGTAACTTCAAAGGTAAAATGAAAGAAGAAACAACAAACTAAAGAGTAAGAAAGAAAATTTTACAAAAGCATGTTTCCGTGTCGCTAAAAGCACATTTGGAATTTTGCACTTTATCCAACTTTTTTCTTCAATTATGTTTTTTTTTTTAATCCTCTCTGAGTGAAAGGCTTACTTATTCGACAGATCTTGCTTGATAAATCTCTTCATTAACTTTTAAAGTAAAAAAAGGCGAATGATCTTGATCCGTCTTCTTTTAGAAAAATAACAATTTGTATATTTGGCCTGTAAAGGCAAAAAAGTGTTTTTTCGCCACTCATTTTAGTGACAGGTTCTTATCAATGTCAATTTTGTTATACCTTTTCGCTTGTTATAATTAAAACGTAAGCGTATTTTGTTAATATAAAACGTTCGTGCATTTATATTTTCACCAAACTTTGTAATTAAGGAAACGATGCTTTCTCCATTTCTAAGAATATTTTGTTTTCACTTTCACTGATCACCATTTTTTCACGAGAGTGCTCGTATTTAAGCCACCCAAAAAAAAAAGAAACGCTTCTGTGGCGGATTCACTCGCCCCCTCTCTCTCGCTCGTTCTCTCCCTTCCTCCCTCTCTCACACGCTCTCTCACTCTCACTCTGTTGGATCTGCTGAGGTATATTCTTCTTTCTCATTCTTCTCCTCCAATTTCTGAGTTCCTTGACGATCTGCAAATTTCATGCTCTTATTTATCTACGTTTTTTGGAGTCGCATCTTATGTTCTTTTGGCAGTATTCCGTTGCTGGTGGCGGATTTTCGGGCTGTCTTGATTTCTGTATGTTTATCTTGGGTTTTCCTTTTTCGTTGAGAAGTTAAGTCGGTGGTACACTTGGGGAATAATTTGTGCTTGTTTTCGCCTGGGACCATGGTTTAAAGATTATGGTCTCGGTTTATTTTACTGGTTTCCAACTGCATTTGTTTTCTGTTCTCATTTACTGGATTTTGGTCCTTTTTTTTCTTGTATGAACTTCGTTGGGGTTCATGGCTCATATTTTTGCTGGATTTTTGGGTTATTTTTGCCCCTTGTGAGTGTTGCTTTTCTAGGATAGAGTGAACTAAGGAAGAAGTTCTGCTACGATTTCAAATGCAAGCAGAAGCTGCTTACGATGGTGAATTACTGTTTGCTATGTGAAGTTACTCTATATTTGCTTCATGTGGTGATAAGTGTGTGCGTGGGAGGAGGAGGAGGGATGATTGTTGGAAATATGTGAAGGATTGTGGTTTGATTCAAGAGGCCATCCGTGTAATTTTGTAGTGCAGAAAAGTGAGGTTCTGAATCATGGTTATAACCCGTTTGGTTCATTCTGTTATTTTTTCTAGCTGAGCGTTTCTTTCTGAAAGATTTGCCACTTGAGTTCAACAGTTTCATGCTTACGGGTGAAAATCGTCGTTTCGCCTCGTTAGTTGGCATATTTTTTTCGTTTCTTCAAAGGTTTGTGCTTGAAGGATTGTTAATTTAAGTTTCTGGTCTTGATTTCAGAGCGTGAACGAACAAGGAGTGAAGGAGGTTCGATTGGGACGGAGTAGACGGGTTTTCTTCTTCCATTCGGTTCTTACTTGCGAGTACATGAGTGCGCAGATTTGATGAAAAACTGAATTGTTTCTGAAGTCAGTTCGGCACCTTACGGTTTTGTGTATCCACTCAACTGCTGGGGATTGTGTTTCAAAAATATGTGCTGATTTGAACCATTCAAGATCCTTAGCTTATTCAATTGGAAAAAAATCTGAGCCTTGGTCTCAAGTAAATTTGACAAGTTTTCGTGGCTTTCTAGTTCAGAAACTCTCTGAACAGTCTGAAACTTGTATACGCATGTACCTGTTAGGTCCTCCTATTACTTCACTGTAAGTGTAAAGCTCTGGTATGTAGGAACGGTTCGGAAAGTGGGACGGGATCTTTTTTGTCATTGAGGTTGTTTACTTTTACCTCAACCATTTTCCTGCATATCCTTGCAAAAGTTTCTCAATTTTCCTTCCTAAAAGGTTTAACCTTCAAAACCTTGGTAGTTTAAAGGTTTAGGAGCGGCCAGCCTCTGCCCGTTCTAGCCCTTGGAATTCTTTCGTCAAGATCATGCATTAGCAAGTTACAGAGAACAATCTAGCCAACCGTAAGCAAAGATTAGAACAAGAAGGTTTTGAAGCAGACCGTTTCTGAACTGAGTGTATCGTTTATGGGATGAACCTTTGATCATCTGTTGTGAAAACAGAGGCCTGTATTATGGAGCAGTCTGATAGAAAAGAAGAACATATCCTAGATCTGGAGAGTGGTCTGGCTTATAGTGCAGAGGAAAACTCAAAGGTTACTCTTTCTGACAATGGACAATCAAATAAGGCACCAGTTAAAGTTTGGAGTGGCTTTGTGAAGTTGGATGGATCTGTAAAGGGAATAGATGCTGTAGTTTTTTGCAACAATGCCACTAATGCTCCAAATATTCAAGTTGAAAACCGAGATTTATCTACAACAAAGAAATTGGGGGATGCTAAGCCACATTCTATGGAGAAAGGACATGGAAAAGAAAAATCCAGGAAACCTAGTAATAAGAAGCCTCCAAGACCACCACGTCCCCCTAAAACACCAACCTTGGGTGCTGCAGATCAGAAGTTGGTCCAGCAGATCACAGAGCTTGCAATGCTGAAGAAGGCGAGGGTTGAAAGGATGAAAGCGTTGAAGAGGATGAAAGCCAATAAAGGATCGTCTTCAAATGGTAGTTTATTGGCCATGATCATCACGATCCTCTTTTGCCTCGTTGTACTTTTAGAAGGTATTCATTACTATCCTTTCCTCATTAGTACGGAATATTGATTTTGTTTCCATTTTGATAATTAGGATGATGCATTTGATAATGTCACTTATTCAAGTTCTTATATCATGCCGGTGTTCTTGTTATATTGTTGAGTCTCATGTTATTTTCTGCTTTTCTATTATAGGTGCCTTCCCTCAAAACAGTTCTGGTGTGAAATTTCAAGGTTCGCCTGTTCCTGCCATGGCAAGAGGGCCAGCCTTAATATCAGTCCAGTTTAACAACAATGACTCTGTGGGAAGCACTGCTTTTCCGGCATCTCCTAGGTAAGTCCTTTTCTCCGTTATGCTTATGATTAATGTAAGTTACCTCAATTGATGGTTGGACTTAATTTATATACGTAATGCTTATTTCAAGAAAATGCTAGGTGCAATTTATACTCTGATAGAGGTCATTCATTCATCCTCCTGAATGATTTCTGCAGTATCCTTAGATCTTTTCTGAAGCTTTGAAGCCTTGAGTGTGCAGTTTTAACCCTCATAGGACCAGGGTGTGACTGTTGATAGTATTTATACGATCTCCTATTTATCAAAAGCTTTGCATTCTGCAGCAGCCGTTGCCTGGGTCTCTTTAAATTCTTGATTTTTTGTGGACTCCCATTCGTGAGCATGATGTTGCAGTAATTTCAAATTTATCTTGTTACAGTGGGATCATATTGCAGAGATCAGGTGCAGGTATAGATGAATCAAGCTAGCAAGGCACTGAAAAAGCTGTTCCTTTCGACGGAGAGTTTTTCCTGCAGATGTCGATCGCAGCTTGGGCAACTTTGCTGTACTTCCTTAGAAATCGCAGTGGCTGATGGGTGCCATTGTTTGTTCCTTGGGAGCTTTTGCATATGTACAGAGTTTTCCCCTGGGTGATTGTGCATATGTACATAATACAGTTTTTCCCTGGAATAAAATTAGCTGAGAAAGAAAGGAAACTTATTTCGCAACATTATCATGGTATTAAGCCCATCAGAGTCTAGTTTTCCTCTCGAAAAGTGGGTACCTGAGTTATGGTACTGGTTTTAATTTACTGACATCAAGAGACTATGCTTGCATTAAAATCCCTCTCATTTTCCATCAACCAAGATGAAATGGTGTGATCTGGTATCTTTATTCTGTTTCAGATTTGAGATCAGGGGAACTGCTAGACTTCTCTAGTACCTTTAGCTACCCCACATTCAAACCGTTTCGAGAGAGAGAGAGAGTATTCTTTCTTTCTTTTTGGCTACTATGGTGGTTGAAGATGTCACGCAGGCACAGGTGAAAAAACAGAATAAAAGTTCGAGATAAAGATAATCTAAGCCGGCCAGAAAGATTGCCATTTGTTGTTCACGTTATTTGTTTAGGTTCACCGACCTTGCCGTTATTTCGCGATCAAAATGACATGGGCAATTCTTTTCCGGTGGCGACACGTAGTGAGTTCATTCGCGGCTCTTGACTCGGAGTTGAGACCAAGAAGTCTTTGTCCGGCACAACTGGTTCTCAATTTCAATTGAGTGTTGGAAACGAACATCTTGGAATTCTTCCGCCGCTGTTTGTCACTTTGTTCGGTTTAAAGCCCTTAGATCGCCGTGACTATCGCAACGAAAAGCCTTACCTCACCCCTGACGAGGCACTTCTTGGTAAACCTAGCAAGGAGCAACAGAACACGTTTGGTGGTATAGCAGAATCACCCTTAAGTCTTAACTTTGAATTTCTTTCGTTCGACTGCATTTTCTTTTCTGCAATTCATGAGGTTAACTTGTTCTTATCGTTGAAAAAATTGAGCTCCTCTTTGTAGAGTTTTGAAATTAAAATCTTCAAAGCCATATCCTGTCCTTTTGTACCCCGAGTTTGGCTCCAATGTAGATCGGCTATAAGATCCAAACTAAAGTTCATAGGAGCCCCTTTCTTTCTGACTTCACTCACTCAAGTTTCAACGGGTGAAGCAAAAGATTTCTCTTTTTAGATTTTAGGTGACTCCTTTCTCTCTCTCATTTGAAGCTGACCAGTGCCAATTAGAAGCCCGCATTTTCCGCTGATTACTCCTCCTAATCTGGGAAGAGCTCAATCAAGCAAATGAAATGACACCATCCTACCATAATAATCTCCTCTCTCTCTCTCAGGGAGGGAGTTTGGTTACCTTAGTACTCCTTCTCTCAGATTACTTACCGCAGCCTGTCTTGTCAAATGGTGGTTTTACTATTTGAAGATGATGGCATGTGGGCCGTGGTGCCAAGTCTACATTTTGGAGTTCTTGGTTTAAGGCTTTCTGGAAAGAGAGGATGATAGTGGAGATAACCAGGCCATGTTTCAGTGGATCCGCTCCGATTCTTGTCAGTTCCCCACCACCAGGTTAAACTTCTAGTGCCATTTGAGGGTCTGTCCCTACCTCTCGATCTCAGACGCTTGCATGGTTAATAGTGCATAACAGAGTGCAAATTGAAGATAATCTTAAACAATTGGTGTTCTAAGACAGAGAGGAAGCATAGATGGCTGCAACTTTGGAGCAACATATCACAACATATCACAAACAAGATGGCATCCATATCCCCTATTGCATCAAGTTGTTGCATTTCCAATCCGCGAGAGTTGAGGCAGCTGCATGCCCATATCCTCACCATGGGGTTGTTCCAATTAGAAGTCTTTCTACGTAAGATCATTACCTTCTGTGCAGTCACCGACCCCAGCTCCATTGAGTATGGCAGAAGGGTCCTCGCCCAGATTGACTGTCCATCAACTTATGTATGGAATACCATGATCAGAGGTTACGCATCATCTCCTCAGCCACTCAAAGGGATCATTGTTTACAACCAGATGCTGAGACGGGGAGCTTCTCCTGATGCTTACACCTTCCCTTTCCTGCTCAAAGCATGTTCTAACAGCCTATCTATTCACAAGTCTAGAGAGATCCACTGCCGCGCAGTGAAGACGGGATTCGATTGTAATGTGTATGTTAAGAATTCTTTGATTCACGTTTACAGCGTCGCTGGTGAAACTGAGAATGCCCATAGATTATTTGTTGAAATTTCTGAGCCAGATGTTGCATCGTGGACCACTTTGTTATCGGCATATGCAAATTCGCTCGACGTAGGACAAGTGCGGAAGTTGTTTGATGAAATGCCTGAAAGAAGCGCCGTTACTTGGAGCGCGATGATTACCGGCTATGTTCAAGCCAACTGTTACGAGGAGGCGGTGGGTCAGTTCCGAGGGATGCAGGTGAAAGCGATCGAACCAAATGATGCCACTCTTGTTAGTCTGATTTCAGCTTGTGCCCATCTTGGTTCTTTAGAACAAGGCAGATGGGTTCATTCTTATGTGCAGAACAAGAATCGGACACTGGATACAAGGTTTAACTCTGCGTTAATAGATATGTACTGCAAGTGTGGGAGCACAGAGAGAGCAATGCTCGTGTTTAAACTTGCAAGGAACAAAGATGTCACTGTTTGGACTTCCTTGATTTCGGGCCTTGCCTCACATGGCTTTGGAAGGACTGCTATACAACTTTTTGAGGAAATGAAGCGGTCAGGAGTTGCACCAAACGACCTCACGCTTGTTGCCGTTTTGTCTGCGTGTACACATGCAGGCCTAGTGCAGGAGGGTTTATCTATATTTGAGCGAATAAGATCTGAGTTCTGTATTCAGCCTAAGATTGAGCACTATGGCTGCATGGTTGATCTCCTTGAACGAGCTGGATTGATCGATGGAGGCGCTGTCGTTGATTGAATCCATGCCAATGAAACCCAATACTGCTGTCTGGGGAGCACTTTTTTCTGCCTGTAGAATCCACGGACATGCAAAACTTGGTGGGCAAGTGGCATCGCAACTGTTGAGGGAAGAGCCGCAGAACGGTGCCCTTTACACGGCGTTGATGAACCTCTACAATGAAACAGGAAAGGTTGATGAAGCAGAAAAGGTGAAGAGGGACATGAAAAAAAGTGCCTGTAAGAAGAATCCTGGCTGTAGCGTGATTGAAGTGAGTGGAGCATGTACTGAGTTCATAGTCGGAGACGTGTCACACCCACAAGTCCTTCAGGTATGCTCCAACTTGAGCCGGTTGGCCGAGGAGATCTGTAAAGGAACGGTTCTTGTTTGATCCATGATCAGGGAGCTGAAAGAAGAAAAGACGAGGTACCGAAAGCAAGAGGAATACGGCAACTTCAACGCCTGTCGAGTGAACACAGTAACATTGTAGAAGCCAGCAATGAAGTTGCCACTGGGAGATCCATCTCGAAAAAGGAATTTTGCCACTGATGGTTAACTGGTGGTCTCTTACCAGTTATCAGACAAATTCTTGACAAGGGTTCGGTACGTGACAGATCGGAAGATGCCGTTATACGAGGGTGCAATTTACCGTCCTAAGAGGTGATGTAAAGCACACAGCACGCCTTCATACCTGATACTCCGAGCTACTGACGACCAACCAGAGGAACAGGCAGAAGAAACACTTCATGTTCCCCAATTTCTTGTAAAGGCATACCTGATACTCACCGCTGCCACCTATTTGGCCGTAATGAAATTTCAATAGCAAATGACAAATCTCTTTAGAAGCAGAAACCTGCGTCCATGTCTCAAAAGTCTAGGAGCCCTTTGTTTCCGGCATTTGAAATTTTGACTGAAACTATCGATGACGAAGAAAAAAAAACCGGCCCACCAGAATGATCAGATTCAGGAGGGCAGCGCACGCGCTAATTGCCAAGGGCATAATGAACATCACGTGATGTCAGATGAGGACTTTGCATCTAAAGAGGCCTGTCCGTTTCATATATTTCGGATTATTTGTGATCTTTGTTGTACATTGTCATGAACATAGAATACCAACAAACAATACCTGTGTCTGGTTCAAGCAAACAGGCCTCATACTATTGAAATAAATGCATGTTTGTATCAATTAACAAGCATCAGGCATTATCTTTCGCAGTCTTTAGCATTCCTTAGGAATCCACGTATTAGCTAGTCAGTTCAAGTTGCTTGACGATAAACAAATAGATACATATCAGACAAAATAATCTGTGGCTGACGACTGGAGGTTGAAAATATGGAACAACCAGGCCCATCCCCAGAGAGCATAGTTTTGGAGGACAGGATATTAATTTTGAATAAGCTGCAAAAAATGTGTGTTAGTCAAGCAAATAGATGTGCTCACATTTATTTTTCAATTGTGTAAGAACCAAAACTACATGCAAGTTTATTGCTGTCAAGTTCATCGTTGTCTTAAAACCAGCAATTTCTGTCAAAGCAGCTTATTTATGGTGGCGGCCTGTCAAATTCAAAGCTCTTAGGAATAATAAGAAATGCTGGAATCTTTCCCTCCCTTTGCTAGTATGGCATGTATGGAAATCAAGAAGTGTCATTTCTTCATAATGGCATGAATTTTCCCCTTGCAGGCACTTGCAACCGTCTATGGAAGCCGTCAAGGATGTTACTTGACAACATGAAATGGCCAGATGCAATTAAGAAGGTAAGTTTCTCTCTGAACGACCACAGGTAAATACGACTTCATTTGGGGAAGCAGATTTCATTATCCAATCAGCAAGGCTGAAAACAGGAAATAGGCAAACGTTGTTTTCTTGATCGGACATGGAGGTGGATTATGCGATAAGAAACATCAAATTATGCCTTGTGGAACTGCAAACCTTACAGATTTCCTTAGTTAAAGTTCATGCAAATACGTTTTTTGTATGGAGTGTTTCCCTCTGATTGTTTTGGAGCTTCTAGCCTCTAAGGTTCATGCGAATACGTTTTTTTGTATGGAACTCAAGCGATGAATTGGACTAGGATAAAACGTAGAAGGCAAGTACTTATTACAGGCTGAAGTTCAATGGTTAGGGTAGGATTACTGGCTTCTCCATGATTTCTAGATAGCTGATTCTCAAAATGGACGGATAGAACTGAGAGGCAATCAGTTAAGAAAGGTTTTTCGAACAGCGCAGGAACCATGAAGAAAGGAATTAAATCAGGAACAAGATATTTCAGGAAACAAAGGTTCATTTCATCAACCAAACAAACTTTCTAGTAACTCTTAACTACATAAGATCAAACAAACCAGGGCAACGCATGGGCGTATAGATAAACCTCATATAAAAGCCATTAGATTAGATACCCACATTCACAGAATGCTGCCTTTCTACAAAGGGAACTTAACTCTTTTGCAGACATTCTCAGCGTGAAGCTTCCCAAAAATCCACCACTCGACTCAACTAACAAAAACTGCAGTAATAGCGTTACCATAAAACCAGAAAACAAAGTTCAGAAACCAAAACATCCTAATATCCCTCGCTCCCAAGAGAACCCCAACAACCGATGCAGCTATTGTAGAACTCGTCTCACATGATCACCATTAGAAACGGCGCCTTAGCAGCCTCATCCCGATGGCAAACGAGACGTACGCATCAACACAGGCATACTCTATCTGGCGCTCTGCGAGGCCTTCCACTGACCAGTTGCTCAAGGTGATACTCCTAGGCTTCGATATCTCGAGCCCAAGAACCTCCCTGGCCAAGATCTTCAATCCCATATTACGAAGGTCGAACCTGGTCATCGTGGACGACGCGAGTTCCCTCAAATCATGCCTCTGTGGACCAACTTCGATTCCATAGTCTCGCCCTAGCTTATCGACGTCGTCTTGGATCCCCACGCCGACGAAGACAATGGCGGGGTGCATGAGGAACCTCGTCAGCGACCGAGAGTGGTTGAGATAGTGGAGTTGGACAATGAGGCACTTGTCCCCGACGCAGAGTTGGAGGATGCTGACCTTGTTTTCGCTATCGCCCCGGATGAAATTGGGCTTCCACTCGCAGTCGAGACCAACGACCAGGCCACGCCGGTAGGTCTTCGACATGACCCCTCCGAACCAGTCGTCTATGACTCGTGGGTCGCTCGTGACGGTGGTCAGGATTGTTCTGCCATCCACATTAATCCAGTGTGTGCTTGTGAAGGACGACGAAGACGAAGACGAAGAAGGTGCATTACGGAAACCGTTGTTGCTGACGAAGGTGGTGCTGGCGGGCCTCATGCCTGTTGCCCTGGTGTTGCTGAATCCACTGGTACAAACAGGGGGATTGTTCTGCCTCTGCATCTTGGTTCTTGACGCTTGAAGATCGTTTGCTTGTCAGGGAAGGAAGAGGGAGGGGCAAAAGAAACGACGATGGATTCGAGAAAAATTGCCTGCGCACTGCGCAGTTTCAGAAACCTCTACATTTGCCGAAGCGCCCGCCGCCTACCATTACGCTTAAATTTTTCTACTTCAGTAGCTAATTTTATGACTAGTTTCAGGAGGCGCGTTGCTTTCTTGAAATTGTTCGTTCACCATCCCATGGGTTCTTTCTTCTCGTCTAAGCAAGACTTCACATGGGCTACTGTTTCATCTCTTTCTGATCGTATATTAATCCTTTTGATAATCAAAACTTAAAAAAAACAAAAAAGGATGTTGTTAACTCTTAAACCTCACTTGAGATATGATGTTAAATCCATAAACATGGGCAATTCTTTTCCGGCCGCATCACGCAAGGCATGGAATAATATTTTAGTGAGTTCATTTGCGGCTCTTGACTCGGAGTTGAGACCAATAAGTCTTTGTCCGGCACGACTGGTTCTCAATTTCAATTGAGTGTTGGAAACGAACATCTTGGGATTCTTCCGCCGCTGTTTGTCACTTTCTTCGGTTTAAAGCCCTTTGGTCGCCGAGACCATCGCAAGGAAAAAGCCTTACCTCACGCCTGAGTAGGCACTTCTTGGTAAACTTAGCAAGGAGCAACAGAACATGTTTGGTGGTATAACAGAATCACTCTCAACATTGAATTTCTTTCGTTCGACTGCATTTTTTTTAAGCAATTCATGAGGTTAACTTTTTCTTATCGTGAAAAAATTGAGCTCCTCTTTGTAGTGGAGCAAATTATAATCTTCAAAGCCATATCCTGACCTTTTGTACCTTGATTGCAATGTCGATCGGCTATAAGATCCAAATTAAGAGCTTGTTTGGTAGGAAGGAAAGGAAGAAAAAATGACCCTTCCTCTTTTGTTTGGTTGGTTAATTAAAAAGGAGGGAAAAGTAATTAAAAAGGAGGGAAAAGGGCAAATGATGTTTGGCTCTAAAAAGATGAAAAAGGAAAGAAAATGAAAGGGAATGATTGTCTAGTGTAAATATCTTCCATACCAAATAGAAGGAATTGAGAAGGAAATGAAAAAAAGGTAAGTGAAATGATTTTTTATTTCCACATTACCCCTCCTTTCCTTTCACTCCTTTTTAAATTCATGTGCTATTTAGTTTTTTTTGTCATTTCATTCATTTTCCTTTTCTTACTATCCAAACAAGTTTTTTAATCAATTCTTTTCATTTATTTTCATTCCATTACTTTCCCTTTCCTTTCTCTTTTCTTTCCTTTCCCTTCCCTCACTCAAGTTTCAACGGTTGAGTTTCAACGGGTGAAGCAAAAGATTTTCAGATTTTAGGTGACTCCTTTCTCTCTCTCATGTGAAGGTGACCAGTGCCAATTAGAAGCCCGCATTTTTCCGCTGATTACTCCTCCTAATCTGGGAAGAGCTCAATCAAGCAAATGAAATGACACCAACCTTGATATTCTTTCTCTCAGATTGCTTACCGCAGCGTGTCTTGTCAAATGGTGGTTTTACTATTTGAAGATAATGGCATGTGGGCCGTGGTGCCAAGGCACAAATATAATTTGTAAGTTTGTATACGGTCAATTCAAGTTAGATTGGTGGGAGAAAAATCTATATTTTGGAGTTTTTGGCTTAAGGCATTATGGAACGAGAGGATGATAGTGGAGATAACCAGGCCTTGTTTCTGTGGATCCTTTCCGATTCTGGTCAGTTCTCCACCAGCAGGTTACACTTCTCACTTTGGTGCCATTTGGGGGTCTGGCCCTACCTCTCGATCTCAGACGCTTGCATGGTTCATAGTGCATAACAGAGTGCAAATTGAAGATAATCTTTAAACAATTGGTGTTCTAAGACAGAGGAACCATAGATGGCTGCAACTTTGGAGCAACATATCACAAACAAGATGGCATTCATATCCCCTATTGCATCCAGTTGTTGCATTTCCAATCCGCGAGAGTTGAGGCAGCTGCATGCTCATATCCTCACCATGGGGTTGTTCCAATTAGAAGTCTTTCTACGTAAGATCATTACCTTCTGTGCAGTCACCGACCCCTGCTCCATTGAGTATGGCAGAAGGGTCCTCGCCCAGATTGACTGTCCATCAACTTATGTATGGAATACCATGGTCAGAGGTTACGCATCATCTCCTCAGCCACTCAAAGGGATCATTGTTTACAACCAGATGCTGAGACGAGGAGCTTCTCCTGATGCTTACACCTTCCCTTTCCTGCTCAAAGCATGTTCTAACAGCCTATCTATTCACAAGTCTAGAGAGATCCACTGCCGCGCAGTGAAGACGGGATTCGATTGGAATGTGTATGTTAAGAATTCTTTGATTCACGCTTACAGCGTCGCTGGTGAAACTGAGAACGCCCATAGATTATTTGCTGAAATTTCTGAGCCAGATGTTGCATCGTGGACCTCTTTGTTATCGGCGTATGCTAATTCGCTGGACGTAGAACAAGCGCGGAAGTTGTTTGATGAAATGCCTGAAAGAAGCGCCGTTACTTGGAGCGCGATGATTACCGGCTATGTTCAAGCCAACTGTTACGAGGAGGCGGTGGGTCTGTTCCGAGAGATGCAAGTGAAAGGGATCGAACCAAATGATGCCACTCTTGTTAGTTTGATTTCAGCTTGTGCCCATCTTGGTTCTTTAGAACAAGGCAGATGGGTTCATTCTTATGTGCAGAACAAGAATCGGACACTGGATACAAGGTTTAACTCTGCGTTAATAGATATGTACTGCAAGTGTGGGAGCACAGAGAGAGCAATGCTCGTGTTTAAACTTGCAAGGAACAAAGATGTCACTGTTTGGACTTCCTTGATTTCGGGCCTTGCCTCACATGGCTTTGGAAGGACTGCTATACAACTTTTTGAGGAGATGAAGCGGTCAGGAGTTGCACCAAACGACCTCACGCTTGTTGCCGTTTTGTCTGCGTGTACACATGCAGGCCTAGTGCAGGAGGGTTTATCTATATTTGAGCGAATAAGATCTGAGTTCTGTATTCAGCCTAAGATTGAGCACTATGGCTGCATGGTTGATCTCCTTGGACGAGCAGGATTGATCATGGAGGCGCTGTCGTTGATTGAATCCATGCCAATGGAACCCAATGCTGCTGTCTGGGGAGCACTTTTTTCTGCCTGTAGAATCCACGGACATGCAAAACTTGGTGGGCAAGTGGCATCGCAACTGTTGAGGGATGAGCCGCAGAACGGTGCCCTTTACATGGCGTTGATGAACCTCTATAACGAAACAGGAAAGGTTGATGATGCAGAAAAGGTGAAGAGGGACATGAAAAAAAGTGCCTGTAAGAAGAATCCTGGCTGTAGCGTGATTGAGGTGAATGGAGCATGTACTGAGTTCATAGTGGGAGACGAGTCACACCCACAAGCCCTTCAGGTATGCTCCAACTTGAGCCGGTTGGCAGAGGAGATCTGTAAAGCAACGGTTCTTGTTTGATCCATGGAGCTGAAAGAAGAAAAGACAAGGTACAGAAAGCAAGAGGAATACGGCAACTTCAACGCCTGTCGAGTGAACACATTAACATTGTAGAAGCCAGCAATGAAGTTGCCACTGGGAGATCCATCTCGAAAAAGGAATTTTGCCACTGATGGTTAACCGATGGTCTCTTACCAGTTATCAGAAACAAATTCTTGAGAAGGGTTCCGTACGTGACAGATCGGAAGATTCCGTTATACGAGGGTGCAATTTATCGTCCTAAGAGGTGATGTAAAACACACATTTGCACGCCTTCATACCTGATATTCCGAGCTACTGACGACCAACCAGAGGAACAGACAGAAGAAACACTTTGTGTTCCCCAATTTCTTGTAAAGGCATACCTGATACTCACCGCTGCCACCTAGTTGGCCGTAATGAATTTTCAATAGCAAATGACTGATCTCACGAGAAGCAGAAACCTGCGTCCATGTCTCAAAAGTATAGCAGCCCTTTGTTTCAGGCCTTTGAAATTTTGAATGAAACTATGGATGACGAAAAAGAACAGCCCACCAGAATGATCAGATTCAGGAGGGCAGCGCACGCGCTAATTGCCAAGGGCATAATGAACATCATGTGATGTCAGAGGAGGACTTTGCATCTAAAGAGCCCTGTCCGTTTCATATATTTCGGATTATTTGTGATCTTTATTGTACCTTGTCATGAACATAGAAAAACAACAAACAATACCTGTGTCTGGTTCAAGCAACAGACCTCATACTATTGTAATAAATGCGTGTTTGTACCAATTAACAAGCATCAGGCATTATCTTCCGCAGTCTCTAGCATTCCTTAGGAATCCACGTATTAGCGAAAGGGAAGTTCCTCGGTCCAGAAGCTGTCAAAATTGGAAGAATCGTAGGTCATTTAAGGCCCTAAAGAGATTTTACCAAAAACTGATGAAGCCAGTCAGTTCAAGTTGCTTGACAATAAACAAATAGTGACATATCAGACAGAGAAAATAATGTGTGGCTGACGACTGGAGGTTGAAAATATGGGATAACCATGCCCATCCCCAGAGAGCCTAGTTTTGGAGGACAGGATATTAACTTTGAATAAGCTGCAAAAAATGGGTGTTAGTCAAGCATCAACGTTAAGTATCTTTACAGTATGAAATGGCCAGAAGCAGTTAAGAAGGTAAGTTTCTCTCCGGACGACCACAGGCATATACGACTTCTTTTGGGGAAGCGGATTTCAATATCCAATCAGCAAGGCTGAAAACAGGAAATAGGCAAACCATTGTTTCTTGATCGGACATAGAGGTGGAGAGATTGGCCATGCTGGCCTAAGATCTGCTGAACATGGAAATGAGTGGAATGTGGAAGATTTTTCTTCCATTTCTTTAACCTCAATATCATAAGGAACATCAATAACGCCTTGCGGAACAGCAATTGTGCCTTGTGCAAATGAAAACCTTACAGGAATGCGTTTTTTGTATGGAACTGTTTCCCTCTGTTTGTTTTGAAGCTTCTAGCAGTTCATGCGGATACGTTCTCTTGTATGGAACTCAAGCGATGAATTGGAGTAGGATAGAACGTAGAAAAGGCAAGCACTTAACAGGCTGAAGTTCAACGGTTAGGGGAAGATTATTGGCTTCTCCATGATTTCTAGATAGCTGGCTCTCAAAATGGACGGATAGAACTGAGAGGCAATCAGTTAAGAAAGGTTTTTCGTACAGCGCAGGAACCATGAAGAAAGGAATTAAATCTGGAACAAGATATTTCAGGAAACAAAGGTTCATTTCATCAACCAAACAAACTTTCTAGTAACTCATAACTATATAAGATCAAACAAACCAGGTCAACGCATGGGCGCATGGATAAACCTCATATAAAAGCCATTAGATTAGATAGTCTACTTGATCCTACATTCACAGAATGCTGCCTTTCTAGAAAGGGAACTTAAGTCTTTTGCAGAAATTCTCAACGTCAAGCTTCCCCAAAATCCTACAGTCGACTCCATTAACAAAAGCTGCAGTAATCGAGTTACCATAAAACCAAAAAACAAAGTTCAGAAACCAAAACATCCTAATATCCCTTGCTCCCCAGAGAACCCTAACAATCCATGCAGCCATTGTAGAACTCGTCTCACATGATCACCATTAGAAACGGCGCCTTAGCAGCCTCATCCCGATGGCAAACGAGACGTACGCGTCAACACAGGCATACTCTATCTGGCGCTCTGTGAGGCCATCCACTGACCAGTTGCTCAAGGTGATACTCCTAGGCTTCGATATCTCGAGTCCAAGAACCTCCCTGGCCAAGATCTTCAATCCCATATTACGAAGGTCGAACCTGGTCATCGTGGACGACGCGAGTTCCCTCAAATCATGCCTCTGTGGACCAACTTCGATTCCATAGTCTCGCCATAGCTTATCGACGTCGTCTTCGATCCCCACGCCGACGAAGACAATGGCGGGGTGCATGAGGAACCTCGTCAGCGACCGACAGTGGTTGAGATAGTGGAGTTGGACAATGAGGCACTTGTCCCCGACGCAGAGTTGGAGGATGCTGACCTTGTTTTCGCTCTGGCCCCGGATGAAGTTGGGCTTCCACTCGCAGTCGAGACCAACGACGAGGCCACGCCGGTAGGTCCTCGACATGACCCCTCCGAACCAGTCGTCTATGGCTCGTGGGTCGCTCGTGACGGTGGTCAGGATGGTTCTGCCATCCACATTGATCCAGTGTGTGCTTGTGAAGGACGACGAAGACGAAGATGAAGAAGGTGCATTGCGGAAACCGTTGTTGCGGACGAAGGTGGTGCTGGCGGGCCTCATGCCTGTTGCCCTGGTGTTGCTGATCGGAGCTCTGACGACGAAGGCACTGATACAAACAGGGGGATTGTTCTGCCTCTGCATCTTGGTTCTTGACGCTTGAAGATCGTTTGCTTGTCAGGGAAGGAAGAGGAAGGGGCAAAAGAAACGACGATGGATTCGAGAAAAATTGCCTGCGTACTGCGCAGTTTCAGAAACATCTATTTACCGAAGCGCGCGCCGCCTTCCTTTACGCTTAATTTTTTCTACTTCAGTAAGCTAGTTTTATGACTAATTTCAGGATGCGCGTTTCTTTCTTGAAATTGTTCGTTCACCATCCCATGGGTTCTTTCTTCTCGTCTAAGCAAGGGCTTCACATCACATGGGCTACTGTTTCATTTCCTTCCGATCTTATATTAATCCATTTGATAATCAAATTTTTTTAAAAAGCAAAAAATGATGTTGTTAACTCTTTTAAACTTCATTTGAGATATGATGTTAAATCCATAAACATATCTCGGCGTTAAATCCGATGACCCTAGATAGACCAAATGATGTTTGTTCATGTCTGAGGTTCTTGGCGGAACCATTTTTCAGAATCTGGTAGTACATCAAATTTTGAGAGAAATGAGGTCCCCCTTGGGATTAGACACAATTTAAAAGATAGGTATTAAGTAACGCCTACGGACGTGCAATGGTGGCGTCCGTAACGTCTCCTCTCCAGTTGCTTATTTCCGCTATTTGTTTTTTAAAATTGTGCTTAAATAAATATACCAATATAAAGTCGATAATAGTAAAATAATTTTTTTTCTTTTTTTTTTTTTGTTTAGGCGAGTGGTTACTTTCTCCACACCAACCCGCAGATTTAGAAGAGGATTCAGCCAAAAACTTACGTGATATCTTAATATAATGTTTAATTAAATAATTTCAGAAAACAAGGTTGCAGTTACAATTTTTTTTTTTAGTCCATGATCGACACTTTCCAAACTCTAAAAGGGAGTTTCATTTGGGAAGAAAATGATAACGAGTACTTATTTGTCTAAAAATACGAAAATTGTTCGTAGGAATTGTTCTTCGTTTTGCAACATGAAAAACTAAATTACTAACATGTTCTTTGTTAGGGTTTGAGCACACGCGCTTAGAAATCTCATATAAAAAATAAATGTTATTGTTCTTTATTGAAACTTTGACATGACAGTGTACTTCATTATTATGATTATTACGATTCTCGTCATCACAAGTACCACCAAAATCAATAAAATGATGATCGTCAAAATTATTGCTATTTTATTATTATTAAGTTAAATTATTGTACAAAAGAAGCTATATTCAGAATTTCTTCGGTGAGCCAAGTTCAAGATGATGCTTTTCATGCAAGAACAGCTGGGATCGATTTGATGAATCCCTACCTAAAGTTTTAGATTGAGATCATATGTAACAACTGGCCTCCATTTAAATCTTCCTGAAGCAGCAAAGCAAGAGCTACTTTATAGTGCATCTCTTTGGATAATCTGGTAAAGGCTCTGCCTAACCCCAATAACCACGAAAGAAGAAACGAGATACATAGAAAATAATAAAAAATTAGTGTGGCAGTTAATCGGGTGAGCGAGAGGGTAAATCTCACCGCCCGAGTGAAGTCCGAAGGCGCCCAATTCCCCCTGCTTCTGGGGTCCTGAGCTTCGTCAGTGTTAGAACGGAACACCCTTTAATCAAGATGTCGGGCTCTGCCACCTTAAGACGAATTCACTAAGTTGTAAGCTACTGGTTTTCTAGATGAACTTCTACAAGACTTGTTCAATGCTACTGGATTGTCAAAATTTAAAAATTTATTGCCAAAAAGAATCAGTGCATTGGCATAAACAATTGTTTATATTGCTGTGACGATTTATGATGATCTTAACTATGATTTGTTGTCCTCTTAACGACTAATTTTTCTTAGTCATCACCCACCCTTTGGTTTTGCATGTCCTCAGTTCTGCACTTTGGTTTGAGAAGTGACGGCGCTGGTCTTCGTAGTTTGGTGAGAAGACAAACGCCTCTTACGCGTTTCTTTAACCCCACGACGTCTAATCACTGTGTATATAACCCATTGCATGAACTTGGAAATAAACTGGAAGAATTTCATAAAGCAAAAAAGCCATAATTGAGGATGGGAAAAACCTTGGGAATTTCTCTTTAAATCTAAATGGATTCTGCATCTAATTATTGAGTTGTGGATGACAAATATGTTCCCTCTAACACAATGGCAAGCTGGGAATTGGCAGATCCAGAAGTTGTTGATATAACAAGACCATCCCCATCTTGAATTTAAGTTATGCAAATCAATTGTTCAAGTTAAATTTTGCATCCATAAACTGTTTGTCTTTGCAAGCAATGAACTTTTAAAGGTATGATTCATTTAAATTTTCTTTTATGGACCTTATTTTGCTGGTGATGTCAACGATAAACCACGGGTTAAAGCTAGTGTGAGAAGAATCATCAAAAGGTTGTACTGTCTTGTCTCCTATTGTTTTTCTTTAGTCAATTTTTGCTTGCAAATTTTGCATTTCTTTCTAAGTGCAGTACAACTGGGTGGAGCATGCAGTACACATAAAGGGGGGGTCGTTGTGGCCGCTGCCTGGAATTTTAGTAGACCATATTGGTCCCGAAGCAAGCCCTCAGGAGCTAGAGGAACATAAAGAAGGCTATAGCCTCTCTTCCCAGCAATAGACTTCACAAATTCCTTGTTCACCATAAAAAGTAATGGCAGCAACTTGTTTAGTTGTGCAGAGTTTCCGGCTTGGGTTAATAAACATGATAAGATGGCCTATTTGATTTTGATACCTACCAGCAAAAGTGAGACTCAATTATTGCATGAAATGATCCGCAAATGTACATCCGTGTTATTCCAGATGGAAAATCCCTTGCTTTAATTTACGTGAAAATCAGATGTTTAGCATTGAACGGTGTGTCATGTTCGACGTTAAACTGTGAAAACCTAAGTTTTCTATTGTGCTAGTAAGGAACACCGTCAAAATAGTTTGCCATTCATGTCTCCAATCATTCTGAGTTATGTAAATCGCTATAAGCGTAAATGTACAGTCTTTTGTACACTTCATTTACTTAGATTGAGTCTTTGCTTATGCTTGTTCATTTGTAAAAGCTGCGGTCTTTTGTACACTTCATTTACTTAGATTGAGTCTTTGCTTATGCTTGTTCATTTGTAAAAGCTGCGGATTGATTGAGAAAGAGTAAGTAATCCGATGACAGTTAGTGACATAGTTAGTGACATTGTGTTAAATCTATCGATTTTGAGATATCCTTGATTTGAAGTGATGTGCCTTTCAAACTAAAAATTTCAAGATCCGGCCAAAATTTTAAAACACAGATCCTAAAACCTGAGAGGAGCTCGAGCAGAAGGCAGGGCGCATTTATTGGCCGGATTGCTGAGGACGGAGACCCCTTTGGTCGTCCCACGGGGGAATAGCTAGCTGTCCTGCAACCCGTACTTCAAGTGGAATCCCTGTGACCTTCAGCGGACGAATTGGGGGTCATCATAACTGCAAATTATAACCCTACGCCATAAAATCGATATCAATACTATGCGTGTCAGATTCCGCCCATACCCATCCAACCAACGAAGCAAACTCTTAACATTCTCAGCAAAAAAGATATATCGGCCACGAGAATATCGAGCTTCCATCAGACGCAATGGCTGTCTGCCTAATATCAAGAGTTCGTGTGGCTGGACCTTAGTTATAGAGAGAGTGCAGGTCAGGTATACTTGAGACTGTTCACGGATTCTCTATCAGACTGACGAAGCAGTACCGGCCAACTGTGAAGAACGCAGTTAGGGTTATATTTCACGAGCATCTCTCTACTGAAGTCGCCGCGCCTACAAGAATGTCCAGAACTAATACGATTTTCTATTTCGACTATCAAAGAAAGACTAAGGAAGCGTTAAACAATGGAGAAATTAAATGAACTGGTTTGAAAAGATAGATGTTCGAGAAGATGAGGTATGAGGATGCAGGAGGTCGTGACAGTCCACTGGACAAAAAACAACAGAAACCAGAACATGTCAAGAAAGCAAGAGCGTAAGTCTGGAAAGTATTCGACTCTATATTATGTTGTCAAAGTCTGATTGTGTCCAACGGATACTTATAATCTCTTTAGATTGCGACCATCGTCCGTTTCCAAAAATATTCCATTATGACGGACTAAATAAAGCGTAAACCTGTAGTACTCGGCGTGTTTGGACACTATAGAAGAAGTGGTACACCAGATACATAAGGAAAGATGAAGTTAGATATGTAGCTATCAAAAAGGCAAATTTAAACTAAAAATGTTTGAAAGAAAAAACATTAATGACGGTCTTGACAGTGATGGCAATGGAAAGGATAGCTCAATACGCAACCCATGGCAGATTAAAAAAAAATGCTGATACTCACAGCAACTCCAGTGATGGAGTAATGGAGAATGATCTTCAGAAGCACGAGTGCTGCAAGCTTCGACAAAAAAAGAGAAACGCATGCCAGCATCACATGCCGCTAAAAAGATGCCTATGCTGTTAGGGAAGGATCACCGGGATCAAGAGAAACGCGGACTACCATTAGTTAGGTCAACTCCAACTAGAATGACAATAATTGGAAGGAAGGAAACTCGAAAGGGTCGACACTCATAATCGAAAATGCAGAAGCTTTCCTACTTCTCATTTTAACATCCGTCGGACCCTATCTACCCTTTCTACATGATAGCCCCACATTATGTTCCATTATCGTCGAAACCAGCTTCTTCCGCCCACAGACCATAGTGCAATTCTCCGATTATTATAGGCCAGCAGAAGTTCGATTGGAACAGAAAAAAATGGAGCCAAGTTACATTACTGCAGAACCTTATAAACTATGATCACTTTACAAGACAACCATGAGAGAAAGCGAGAGAGAGAGAGAGATCAATAGAAATATTAACTGATAACTACATCCAGTGGAAGAGTTAGTGAAAACCCATTATGCAAAAAGGTGTATTTTACAAAAGAACGAAGTAACGGGGAAAAAATGGCATGATCATCTGTACATGCAGCCCTGCATGTAGATGTAGATATGAATACATACACCAATGTGAGTCTGTCGCACGTACCCCTAAGGGAAGGAAGCGGAAGCACGGCTCTCATGGCTCCTCCCGCACATGCGAAGGCAAGATGTCCTGTAGAAGGCCGTGGTCTCGTGGCTGCAGCGGAAGGGCAGCAGACGCCGTGCAGGGCGCGGGTGGCACACGAGGCAGTAGGCCCAGGTTCGGGAAGGACGGGATGTTGGAGACGCAGAAGGCGGGGAGGCGTTGTTGTGGTAAAGGAGCGGCGGCCGGCCGGATGTTGAATCCCATAGAGAGGGAAGAGCCGGCGGCCGCCGCCGCTGCCTGGCCGATCGTGCTGCCGTGTTGCACGCTGGAGCGCGTGACGCCGGGGCTCTCGTGGGTGTGCTGCCCTTCGTACGTAGTGATCACGATGGACCGATCATCGCACGATCTCTCCACACGCTTCTTCACCCCGCACTTGGGGCTGGTGCACCGGTAGTAGCTCCTGCCGGGACAACGCAGAGAATTAAAATAAATAACTAAATAAAGACCACAATAAATGTAAAGGAAGGACTTGCTTTTTCCCAATTTAGAAATTATATTTTCCCCAATTTTTACGGCGAAAAGATCCAAGAAATAGACGTGATCTTCAGGAGGAAATTTTGGATGATGAGAAGAACATTTAATTAGCTTCATGATTTCTTTGAAAAGATTGATCCTCCGTCACGAACTATAAATTTCGAGATTAAATGCTGACATTCTTTTCACGTGCTAGCTGATCTTTCTGTCTTAATCCCGCGTCTGATTCCCTTGATCGATAGCGTTGGTTGCTTAGTCTGATTACGAAGAGTAGAAGAAGTTCACGAGAAGGAGATCGGAAAACCTGATTTCACTCCGTGCAGGAACGAAGAAGAAGCGGAGAACTACGCATCAAACACCAAACCAGCACAGGAGAAAGAGAAAGGGTACCTCGGGAATGGGCTGTTTTTGACGGCTTTCTGGCCGTATTTCCGCCATCGATAACCATCTTCGAGATGATCGACGTCGCTCTTCGTCATGAACGCGAAACGCGGTTGTCTCTGGCGCTTAGTTCCCTTCTTTTTCGGCTTCTCTCTGTAAGAAGTTCGGGGCGTTCAAAAATTAAAGAAAAAAAAAAACAGCATAATAGTATCACAGAAACACAGATCTCTTGAAGGAGAAACGAGGAATTAAACTAAACTTGAAATGAAAAAAATTTCGCAACAAGGAAGAGCGTTGGGCCAAAGACTAGGGTTTTACAGTAAAATCAGTGACAAAATAAAGTAGTGGAGAAAATAAGTAAAAAAAACTAATCGATGCAACGAAAATGAAAAGTATACTGGTTTGTAAATGTTAATTATTAGATCAAAATATCAAAAGGGATGGTGCAGGAAGATATTCAAAGAAGAAACACCAAGATCAGAAGACGACACAGAAGGAAAAGAAAACGTAAGTTCTTACAACGAATCCTAAAACGATAATGACTAGACACTTTTTGAGAAAAAAAAAACAGAAGGAACGTACCCTTCCATGAACGAATTGAGACCTAAAAGAGAAGGAACGAGATCGGTAAAACTTCAAGAAACTCACTCTTTTTTCTCCTTCTCCTCATGCTCCTCCGCTACCAGCTGCTCCTTCCCGCCTCGCGAATTGCTCTCGCCGTCGTTAGCCTCCGTAGACGTCGTCGATATCGAAGAATTCGGCGTCAGCGGCGGGTTCGACGACGCCTCCGGCACCTCTCTCCGCTCTCCAGAATTAAACACCGCAGACGACGACGGGATCTCCGCGAGGAAATCCTCCTGCAACTCCGGCTGAAAGTCGAAGAAAGGCGACAAGTCCGACATCCCGAGGAGCTCCATGAAACCCGACCTCTGCTCCCCCCCAACCGTGATGTCGAACTCGCCGGAGAACGGGAACACCGACGTGTAGTAGTCGGTGCCGTTCGCCATCCCGGAATGATCCTCCACCTTCGCAGCCTTCTCCATCCCCTACGTCTCGAGTACCCGATCTCCCTATAAGTCCCTCCACTCTACTGCACAGCCACCATTATCTCTCTCTCTCTGTAGAAGAAGGTCGCGTATAGGAAGAGGGGAAGCGTGGGCGAGAAGAATAGGAAGGGGGTGGAAGTGGGGACCACAGAGGGGCCGGCCTGCGTGTGTGTATCACCGACCTTGACCGGCGCCCCTCCGGTCAAGTGTACGGTCGTGGCCGCTGCTAACGAGCGGTATTGCGCTCGCATTGAATGCTCCTTGGACGCCTGCTCCGCTGACCCTGTGGGTGAGGGGAACGGTCCTAGCCGCTTTCACACCGGGACGCCGAGGAGCTCGGTCGCCCCGCGTCCCCGCCTCGTGATCGAGGATCTCCCCGACCACGCGGCATCCCGCCCTTCCCCGTGTGAACCCTCCCCGCCTTCGCCTTTTCTTCCCCCTCCCGCTTGCGCGTGGTCCTGGAAGGAATCAAAAGTTCTTCTCTTTTTAGAAGGACCCCGTCTCCGTCTCCGTCCAGTAAAAACCAAATCGACGCCGGGAAAATTAAAGAGGCCCGTCAGGCCTGAACCGGCCGGCAATTGAAGACCCCCGTTAATGTGAATAATGCACGACGATGTGGTTCATTACTACTAGGGGTCGTAAGTAGGTTGAATCTGGATTGAAGATTTTGTTATGTTCTCATTTAAGTTTCGATTCATTTATCGTAGAAGAAGTAAAAAGAAATAAATGTGAAGCGCGTCCAGATTTTGGACTGAAGTCCAAATCTTGTCATTATGTTGTTTCCGTAAGACTTGGTACGTAGTTTTGTGCCTTGACTCTGTACCACACGAACCAGATTTGATTTCAGAAAAATCATGTGCGAACCTAAACCCTAAGCTGGATTTAAGATCCCATCATCCCTGGTTCGGAGCCAAGCCCGAGCCCGTTGACTGCATCAGGGCTAAGGGTTTCACGTCAGGATATGAAAAATTATATGCTACCGGCGAAAGCTAGATTTAAATAATAGTTACCAAAACCGACCCACTTCCTTTCACAAGATCGGCTCGAGTGGGCCGGTGTGGACCCGTTCCCTGGCGCCGGCGGATTACGTGCTGACACGGGATCTGCGTCATCATCATCTCCGAGGAAGGCCCACACTGGGGTTCGAACCATGGTCGTAGTAGTGCCCATGAAAAAGTACCGTTACGAAGAAGCTTTGGAACCTTCTTCTCCCTTGCGCGCCCGTCACCGCGTCTAGAAGCATGCATCGCATCGCATCGCATCTCAGTGTGAAACGCTGTCCTCTGTTCACACTTTCACCCTTGCAAAATATTCCTGTTTCCGTTCTTTTACGTATATATCGGCGATATTTTGCTGGGAGCATGTGAAGCAGGGGGCCGTCCTCGTGGAGCGACGCCTCTCGCACGGTGCGCGGACCGCGTCGACCGCCACGGCCGGCGAGAAATAGGGCATCCCCCGGAAGCCCGGCGCCGCCGACTCCCAACGCGGGAGAGACGCCAACCGTTAATTCCTCCCGATCGGACGGCTGGATCCCGCCCTTCCTTTCGAGACGTGGCGCGATGGGCGCTGGCCCGGAGTGTTTCCCTGACACGCTTTCTTGCGCCACACGGTGGTGAAGTTAACGGAGTAAGAGCAGGGGTGGGGAAGCCCTCTGCCCCCGCGGGCCCCACTTTCCCGCGGAAGTTCCATTTTTACTTTCTGGCTAAGTTTATTCATTGATTTGTTTACTTCTTTAATGAGAAAGAAGGGAGTGTCGTCGGCTGCGATGGTTGACCACGTTGCTTGTTGGACAAGCTTTGGAAATACGGAAGAGGACAAGTCATTTATGTGTGCTTCTTTCCATCCTTTTTTTTTTTTTTTTCTTTTCCCTCCTCCTTTCCACGTCGTGGTTGCAAAGACCGGACCCGATCTAAACATATCCAAATCCAATATCGTTATATTGCAGTCCAGATCAAACTGATCCAATTTGCTCACATCATCCACGATTTATGTTTTGGATTCAGATTGCAGGTTTACCGAACTAATATATATATCCATTTGCAGTGGGAAGATCCATATCCAGAAGATTCTATCTCGTTCCCATTCAACAGTCAAAGTCTTGTTTGACTCTGGAAGCCCACAACCACAAACAACCAAAAGGGCCTTTTTCCTGCGGTCCAAGTAAAAGAAGCCGGTACAGGGTCTAGCCATCCCCATGAAATCTGCGGAAAAATTCGAAACAAAAGCGTGTTTGTTTGCCTGAAAATACTTTCTTAGCCCACATTTACCGGAGGGGCATCTTCTCCACCGACTTTTTTTCGCCGGATTTTGAGTATGAAAGAGTCGAAGACTTGTATTTTCTGTCGAAGATCAATACTTCCTCATCATGTGTTTGATTGCCTTTCAACACAGAAAGGCCGTCGGCTGTGGGAAGTTCGTGGATGGATGCATTTGATTTGACCGCCGTCCGTCGTTGTCTTTCGAAATCTGTCCTTGGACGCCACTCGAATTGACTTGGTCGGATCGAGCCAATGGGGTTCAAGTATGTCCGTGACAGTTCCGTTTAGTGCCTTGACCCGTCCAACTGTTCCATCACGGCTTTGGCTTGGTCCGGACGCCTCATAAGGAGGACAAAAAGGCCGACGGGATTCACATGAAGGTGAGGCAGGTTCTTCCCCTCACAAAAGGGTCCCAGAACCCGGCCATCTTGTTCCGAATCGTGGGACAATAACCTCTTTGGACCATGCAAACGGACGAGCATCTTGACCGGACGAGCATCTTGACCGCCACTTATAGACTGACCGGGTACTGATGGGGCCAAGTCGGTTGGCTTATAGGCCTACCTGGCCCATGTGTTGGCTAAGCTAACCACACAATTGAGGATTGAGGATGTTTGGTGCGACTTGTAAGTTTTTGGTTGAAATATGGCGCTGGACAGGGGCGGAGGCAGGGTAGAGCCTATGGCACTGGACAGGGGCGGAGGCAAGGTAGGGCCTGCAAGGGCCATGGCCTCACCTAAAAAAAAAAAATTACATGTCAAATTTTAAACAAAATTTGTATGTCTTATATACAAATTTTGAAAAAATGATATTTTCGCCTAAGTTGAAATTTAGAAACTTTAATTCCGCCCATTTCAAGAAAAATTTCTGACTCTGGCACTGGAAGCTTGGTCTTGTCTGCTCTCCTCCAATTAGTGATTCAAGTTTTAATAAAATTGTTTGTAGATTGTCAAAATTAAAGAAATAGTTAACGAACAAATATACAAAAATTAGTTAAAAATAAAATAGGCCGATTCAGATACCACATATTATAACATAGAAAGCTTGCACTAACATATATACTTATATACCCGCTAGCTATTCTAGTCACATCAAATGGCCATAGTTGGCCTGGAGAGTAACAATAATGCAAATTACTGTTTCAAGGAGATTAAAATATATGTTTCAAAAACAACAAAGTAAACTTAATAACGGTGTATTATTATACTCTGTTGTTCAAGAGTGCTAGTCACTTTCACGGGCGTAAATGCCAAATGTGTTCGAACAAGTCAAAAGCAAGGCATAGTGTGAAATTGAAACCTAACACATATTTCTTGTGCATTATATTTCAAATTTTCATAACCTCCAACTAAAAAAGGAGACACCAAAATTTAAGTTGAAGCATAGTTCACCATCATCTCGAGGTGAGGTACGAAAAGTAGGCAGGCTATCTTAAGGGGATGAGGGGTCAAGGCAGGGGATTCCCCTCTCTTATTACCGGTAGGATGAAATACTCTATTTGGGATTAGAAGCAGAGCCGCAAGTGGGCTTTTTGTGGGCAGTTGCCCACACAATCTTACAAAATTTGTTGGTTCAACCCAAACATTTGCATGTTTATGTATCAACTATTTATTTATCTGCACTGCCCTTTAATTATTTAGCTATCAAACATTTTTTGAATATGTACCCTCAGCCAAAAATTTCTGGCTCCGCAACTACAAGAACATACATGTACTAGATAATGGTACGTGGAGGAAACCAAAAGCTTGTTAGATCAAGCTTTTCACTTCCATTGACTTCATCTTGCAGCAACATAAAGTCAAGGTGTTCAATGAATCTATCTTAAATATTAAGGTGCATTCATACAATCAATTTGTCTCAATCTTTGAACAGATTCATGAAACACTAACACATTATTTCTACTACCAAACTTCTTTTAAAATCCACTGCTTTTCCTGCACGCTGCACTTCTCGATTCTTCTGGTAAAGATAAAAAAGAAAAAACTATGGTAGGTATGGACTCCGTTTGTCAACGGCGCCATGAGCACATAATTTAACAGGAAATTGATGAGGGAAGACTAGAAAATGGTGAAAGCTCAGTTGTGAGCCAAGCCAGCGAACCTAAACTGCCATCGTGTCCAAGTTCTGACCGAGAAAATTCTTCTGCAAACAGACAGGAACATGTGTTAGGTACAAGTTTATAAACGGGTCAGACCTCTTCTGGTTCCAAGCTGTCTGAACTTCAAAATGAAATCAAACTCGAGCTAACATGGCTTGAGCTCAGCTGGATAAGAATGGCAGCATCCTGTTCACATTCCTTTACTAATCGAGCTCCTTCTCAATCTTAAAATATGGGTTCGTGGGCAAATTCCAAGAAACATAAAGGTAGAATCTTATAGTTGGTTTCAAAAATACAAGCGTCTCGTGATCATCTCTCCTGCTTAAAAGACGTCCACAATCTGGTTCTGCCCCCAATTTTGAACAACTTATTTAATGCGTTAGGTAGGGTTTCCTGTTTGTTTATCCCTACACAAGTTACCACATATATGATAAAAATAAGGATCCCTAGTTATTAACACAAGTTGATTTACTAGAAGCCGGCCAAGTCACCTCTCATTCCAATGAGCCCCACATAAATAAGAAAGAGACAAGTCCGGTGACGAAATTTAAATTTTTGGGGTTCGGAGTGCTCAACTTCTCTCCATTTGTGAAGATGTTTGATTAGTAAAATATATATTTTAGTGTATCATTTTAGATGACATATTTTATTGCACATAAAAAGGTCGTTTGACAACAAAAACACTTTGTGGGTATCTCATAAATCTGCAGGCAAATTCATAAAACACTAAAACAAGTGCTTCATCAATCTTCTCTAACATTTGTAGTAGATTCATGAGACACTTATTATATATCGTTTATGTCAAACGATTTCTAATGGATAGTTTGACATTAGGAACACTTTGTGGTGTCTCATGAATCCGCCTCAAAGATGAGAGCATGTTCATAAAACAATAGTTATAGTATCTGGTGAACTTTTTTCAAACAATAGTTTTAGTGTTTGATGAACTTTACACAATTTTTCGACATTCATAAGACACTCACAAAGTGTTTTTGCCGCTCAACGCCCCCTAAGATACTACTTTGTTGAAGTATATAGCTTGCAAGAGACAGGTTTTTTAATGGTTGAGATGATTTTGCTTTTAGTTGCCAAAATAAAGGCTATGTGCAAGGGCCTTTTTAAATCTCAATATCCTAGCTTCTTACTAAATTTAATGATTGAAAATGTCATCTACGATGTTGATATCAACCCTTGAATCACCATAATCTGATGATGTATGAATCGATTAGTTGGGCTTGTTGACCCTATCATGCGCATTAAATTAATTAAATGAATGCAAAGAAGGCACATGGCAAGAGTCAATTTGGTCATTTTGGAGAACAGGCATCCCCTGTTTCCGGCGGAAAATCTCGCTAGGGTCTAAAGTCAACTGCCGTCTAACCCAAGCACGATTCGAGCGAAAACATAAACAATGAGCGAGGCATGGGGGCGGTCAACCGAAAGGAGAAGGAAGCAAACAATTGAAAGTGAGGAAGAAGTGGGAATTACTTAAAAACTAGTCCGCATCTTCTAACTTATTAAAATAAGAATCAGTTTCTTTCTTCTTCTTCTTCTTCTTCTTCTTCTTGAAAAAATGCTTTTGTTAGGAGGAGATGGTGTCTGTGCGTGTGAGTGATTGGGAAAAAAATTGATTTCCTATGACCAGTGACGTTGGGATTTGAACGTATACTGAGCAGTTTTGGTGATCCAAATTTAATCACCTGGCACATGGCACCAATTATTTTTAGTTATGTTATTCTTTTGTATAACTTGTCAAACATGTCGAAACAAAAATGCTTACCTCTATATATATATATATATATATATATATATATATATATATATATATATATATATATATATATATAGAGAGAGAGAGAGAGAGAGAGAGAGATAGAGAGAGAGAGAGAGAGAGAGAGAGAGAGATTGCACTTGCGCATTAAAACTTTGGTGTACATATAATGGGAGTTTTTGTATTTGTTAATATTTTGACCGACAGATGAAACTTATTATATTGGTAATATAAAATATCAATCCTCGGTCAGCCAAAGAGCAAAGTGAGCAATAAGCTTTTGCGGCTTTTAACATTTCTGCATAATTCTGAGGTCAACTGCTAGAAATGGACTATATACCAAACCCATAGTCAGGCTCAGTTTGATAAATTAAATGTCATAAATATCAATAATAAGATTAAAAAAAAAAAAGCAACAGGAAGCATGAGTGGGGGCACGTACACGCACACACAACCATGACTTAAGGCTGCATGCCTTGATCTGCATGTTTATCGTTATACCAAAATACGAGTCTTTAAAACTAATAACAACAGATAGTACAGTTTACCTTAGACAAAGAGGGAGAAAGATACAAACAAAACCTTGAGTCTTGTAATGCTTTGTTGGGTGATTTCTCATGGTGAATAAATCATCACTTAGACAGGCATATGGCTACTTTGAACATTTTCACGCCAATTTCATGAAGATCGGTATCGATACAACTACACAGTTCTGCAACCCAGTTTATGGTATTGTGGTTTAGATCAATAAATAAATAAAACACATCTTGAGGCCTTTGCCAACATCTTGTAATTAAATATTATTCTATCTTTGGCCTGGCTGCATGGTCTTATCCCGTCTAAAAGAACAAACTTGGGATAACAACTTTGAAACAAATATCAGCAACTCCTTTCCAATCGAGTCCAGGAGAAACCCAGCCCTCTCTTCCATGGCGCAGAAAGAAGCCCGTTTGGGAGTACCTCCCCAACCCGAGCAGGCTGGTTTAGATTCATCAACGGTGAACCGTGTCCGTCCATCTGACGACCACAGTGCACCTCCCTCTACTAATTTCGTTGACTCCAAGTACGTATCACTCTTTATTTATCATTTTACTGAAAAAGTACTTATTAATGGGGGATACTAGAGTGTTCTCCTTCCTAAGATCCGAAAAAAGAATAACAGAAGAAAACCATCAAAAGAAATTAAATATTCTTCTTCTGTCGGGCCTATACCAGATTTGATTTATGGATTTCAATTTGGCGCAATTAGCTCTTGTTATGAAAGATCCAATAAAAGAATCCCAGCATGGTAGTCCCAAAGATCATACATCGTAAACCACCAGGGATCGCACTGATGCCGTTGGTCAGATGTGAATAGCATCCAGATTGGCTAAATGGGGGCTCTGCAAATCTTTGGAACTTCAGATTCAAATGTTCGAACAATCCACTCGCTTTTCTAGGCATCAAGAACGTGGGTCATATTCAATATTAAACCACAAAAAGAGAACCTGTTTAGTTGATCATGGAAGCCGCGTACACGGCTTCAGTTCTTATGTGAATATCCTTCCAGTCTCCGATTTGAAGTGCGATTGTCAACCGGTTCACACTTAGCCACACGGTAAGCCAATAACGACAAAAGCCTCAAAACATATCTAAGCCATTCTCAATGATAAGATCCACATGATAAAAAGACCCAACGGTTGGTTGCATTAGATTCTGTGTCAGAGAATCCGATGGGAACTCCGAGTGTAATTCAATTTCTTACTATGATCCAATTAGATGACCATCCGTGAAACCACATTTCTTATGTTTCAACGGCAGGAAACGGCGGCCACAAGCCAAGCCACAATTTCCCTTTGAAAATGCTTTGTTAGATCTTGCTGAAAATAAAGGTTTCGGATTAGAGGACAAGGGCGGAACAGGTCAATAGGCAGGTCTGATGACAAATGAATCAGATCTGAACAGTTATATATCATGCACTGCGATTAAGGGCACAAACGACCAATCTAAAGCAAATTATGGCCGATAAATAGGATAACCACCAGAGCCACTAGAAAAACATGAGTGGTAAAGGATGTTGTGATGAGAAACTCAGACCTAGTTCTAGCCCAGTCCACTCTTCACCTAGAGGTTTTCTCAGGCACATTGCCAAGTTCTAGCCCAATCCACTCTCCACCTAGAGATTTTCTCAGGCACATTGAACTATAAAGCAAACATAGTGACTGAGGGCCTTAGAGATGGGGCTTGGCGTAGGTCTGCCTCTCTGAAAGAGGCGCTTGCTGAGCTATCATGGAAGGAAAAATTGCAGCATCAAACCATGAAAGTAAAGAACTTAAAGGCGCACAAAGCAACAGTAGTTGCCCCGTCATGCCTCTTAATGTGATAAAGTTTAAATAATAAAACATTATTTTAACAAAAACCCGATAGACTAGCTTGATTCTCATGCATTTAGATTCTTTCTTTTCCCAGAATGCAGCACAAATTTTCAGACTTCTTGATCCCCCTCAGTTTCAGAATAAACATAAACTCATTTGTCTACCTGGTGTTACAAATTCTCATTGTGAATAATAATGTTAAGATCACGAAGTCTCATATTACAAATAGCAAGCAGGAAAGTGTCGGCTTGCTTGGACTCAGAACAGGGGGGTGAAAATGAAAGACATGGAAAACCAACAAATGTCACTGGAGTTAAAGACGAAATCAACCACAGAACGCAATGGCCTAATAAAAATTGGGTTGTAAGAGACAAAATCTTTTAGGTAGCTTTAGTAGCTTGCTTCATCCTCCGTTGATGAACATCCCAATTGTACACTCGGGCAATTGTGACCTGGTGCAAGGACACAGGTGAGGATGTGAAGGAAAAACCTATCCATAAAACTTGGCATGGTGGAAGAAAAATTCTCTTCTATCCTATTCCAGGAATTTTTTCCCTGGAAAATATTCATGGTTTTTTTTTTTCTTCTGTGGGCATCAAATGCCCCTTAAAGGAAGTGAAGAACAGTTGATCAATCCATGAAAGTAAACAAGATTTACTTTACCTGTGTAATAGTCACTTGATCCCTTAAAAATTGCAGATCATCAGCAAGCACCTCTAAACTGGCTTTGGCATTTTCCAGATTCTTCTTCAAAAGTGCATCAGCCTGCTTAAAATCATGGAGTAAACAATTTCTCCTATCATTTCCAGATACAGATGAAAGCTACAAAAGCTGCAAAGGAACAGATGCACTAGAAACTCACCTCTTCACAGGAATACTCTAGCATGACATTTGCTCCTAACCACAGGCATATGGAGTTGGTCTCCTCAATCCGCGCTTTTGCATATATGCCCTCAGAAACTTCAAAATCAGAAATTAGTGCCTGCATTACAAGTCCATAAATAAGCTTATGATAGACAATCCACTCCAGGGACCAGAGAATTCAGAGGACCAGCCAACGGTAGAGATGGGGAACCCCAAACCCCCCACATGATTGGGAATCCAGAATAGGAAGATGGAATTGGGAGATTGGAGGGCAGATAGGAGTGCTGGCAGACTTACATCTCTGCTTCAGACTGTATCTCATCCCCTTTTACATCTCATATCCAACTTATGAGTACAGCCTTAACGGAAAAAACCAAATTTGTCTTTCAGTTTGAAAATTGAAGT
Source organism: Nymphaea thermarum (assembly GCA_011799765.1). Taxonomy (NCBI): domain Eukaryota; kingdom Viridiplantae; phylum Streptophyta; class Magnoliopsida; order Nymphaeales; family Nymphaeaceae; genus Nymphaea; species Nymphaea thermarum. The sequence continues at coordinate 37,587 of JAANDH010001206.1, forward strand.
ACTAATTAAGAAGAGGAACACCTAGTAAAATTGTCTTGAAATGCTAATACAGAAATTTTATCACCAGATGCACCTCACAGTAATTCTACATTGCGACCAAAAAAAAAAAAAAAAACTCCAGATGATTGGCATTAATAATTCGTGAGGAACCAAAACAATATGGACGATATATGTATGAAGTATAGTGGGATAAAACACAAAGCTTGAATAATTGAAATTTGAAACATAAAGACCCAGTTGTACACCTAAATGGATATTCACATTTGAAAGCTTTATGCAAGTAACATCCTAGCTACAAGCTTCTATATAATGCCAGTTGCCAGGTTATTGCATTTAAACACTATATAGAAATATTGAAGACTTCAAATGTATATCCAGCTTTGGCTTCTACTTGGCAGAGGTTCAATTAAGTCACACTGTCATGTGGAGGATTCCTCGCATAAGAAATGAACTAAAAGGAAAAGCAAACCATCAAAGCTCGCAACAGTTATCATCAACTTCTTTACAAGCAGCTCATTCAGCGGCTAAGGTTAAAGGAAAAAGTTTGGCTTTTTGTAAAAGTTCTGTAGAAATGTTGGTCGGACAGATTTCCACAAAAGCAATAACAACAAAGCAAGAAATTTGACTTCGAAACAAGTTTTCCAGTTTGCTGGTTGTTGCCCAAAAAAAAGGAAAAACTTTTCTCTCCAAGAAGGGCAAATTTTTACCAAATTTTTATGTACAGAAATCTGTATAGCTACGGTTTCACCCACTGGAAAGCTTCTTCATCCAACAAACATTACACTCAGAAGGAATTTCAGATTGTGCTTTCCCATGGGAAATATTGTCAGTATTAGAAATTCAAAACTATTATAAAGGATGGAAAATCTATAATCAATAAATTAGTATTTTTCTCTTGCAAGTACAAAGATGAAGTCAAAAACATATATAAAACCTCTTAAATAAAAAAGAGACAAAAGAAATTTAAATATATAAAATAACACTTTTTGAAAATTTTAAGATTTTCTAATAATATTGGACATTATGATGATGTAATATGTCTTTGTGATGTTCTTAAAAATATCACTAATATATAACTACTTCTACAGGATGATAATGTCAATATTCTCAAACTATAAGCAACATCCATAGGCATAATATAATGCAAGATTAACAAAAGGATGAAACAGGGGCAATCCATGACCCAAAAGGTGGTGCTAACAAGTGGAAAAGTTGGCTGGAAAAGCTCAATCTATTCTTCACCCAGGTGCATTCAAGACACCCTAATTTTGAGGAGCTCATATCATATATTGCTTTATTCATTGTCTCCATTCATAGACCAGAACTCATCTAACTTTTGGCAAGGTCACCTATAAAAATTTGTTGGGAAGCTAAACTTTTTTACTCGTCTGGTCACCTAGTAACAGAGCCTAGGAGAAGCACAGCTCAAAACGGGATCCCAAAATAGACGCAATTCTCTCTTGCATCTGTCCTAATAATTTTTTAAGGAAATATTAGAAATCTATTTGGTTGTCCTACATATTTCGACAATCATCTATTTCAAGCTATTTAATGAATTACCCCTTTAAAGTGATCTTAGTTGGATATTATATCAACCCTTGGAAGATCAATGGCTTCTTATTTGTCATTATTGCAATGGATTTCAGTAGGTTTTCTCTAATCAAATATATTGATGATTTGCATGAGATTTCCTATACAAAGATTTTTTTTTTAATGACATTGGTATCACAGCCCCTTGTTTCTGCTTATAATTGATTTCACTTTGCAATTGGGTCTTGCCTTCTGATGAGTAGAGGCTAGAGAGAGAGGTCAGCAGATTGCTGCTGGCCATTCACACACACGCACAGAGAGAGAGAGAGCCAGCAAATTGCTCTCATCCGTACAGATGAAGAAGGAAAGGTGTTGGTTGGCCTGTAGACCCCCTTGCTGCAATAAGTTTTTATTATTACTAGCAGTAAGTATCTCGTCGACATACAAAAGCAAGAATATACATTTTACTCCAGAAAATTTACAGTGTATGAATATAGCCAAATTCATCTCCAAGCCACAGGAAACAATAATTTGACGAAATTTATGATACAATTGACATGAGGCTTGTTTAAGTCCATCTATGAATTTCTTCAATTTGCAAACCATTTTATTTGCATTTCCTAAAACAAAGCCTTTTTGTTGCAATGCATATGTCCTTTCATCAAAGTTTCCATTAAGAAATGCAATCATTATGTTTATCTGAGTAGCTTGAATTCAAAATGAACTATAAGGGCCATTATGGTTTTGGATGAGACTTTCTCTTGCATCAGATTTTTTGCTACCAGGAAAAAAATCTGAAACCTCCAAATCAGATATCTTGTCATATGGCAAATGAATACAATTCCTTCATCTCTTCAAATCCAAAATTTTAGAAAAAACTTGGTTCAAGCACAGAAGGCACAGCTCCAACCCAACAATTTTTGTCCTTCACCTTCCCATATGCCTGGGCATCACTCATCAGACTGATAGTGGAAGAAGATCATTCCTGATATTATCTTCTTGCCAAGAATGTAACATAAAGAGAGTACCTTCCATGGCAAGCGATTTTTCATTCTTTGATGAACCCCATACCCATATAAGCTCTATGTGCATATATAAAGTATGGAAGAACGTGGAGATGGTGTTTGCTACTCAAATTCAATGTCCTCAACCAATAAATGGACTTCTTAACCATCTAAACTTTTCTAAAAAACTCAGGCATGATCCATAGAACTTTGAAGTTTGAACCCATGATTCTTGAGTCTCATCGATGACCTTTCCACTCGAGAGATGAGTGTAACCTTTAGATGCTACCAAAGTCATCCATAATACAGGCACAACACCACGACCAATGACGAGATATAATGTCAGGGGCTACAAAGATAAATTCATGCAGTTCTGCCATATTGGTTGAATGATGAGTCACATATTCTACTCTACAGTAGCATTCCTAATATGCTAGGCACCACTAAGAGTGCAAGAGAGAGAGAGAGAGAGAGAGAGAGAGTGGCGCATAGGTCCTCACTTTTTTTACCCTAAATCCAAGTGTGAATGTGGCTGTCAAACCAACTACACCCACCTGCCCGAAAATTAGCTAAGTGTCTGGTCTAACAAATCTCAACCAGAAATATACCCCCATTTTAACTTCAGCCCATGGCAACAGATCAAGCATAGGAAGGTATATGGTCATTTGAATAACTGAAAAATCTTAGATGTGAAACTATTCTCAAGTAATTCCTAGACTTGAGATGGCACAAGCATACTAATTTTGCCAAATAGGTTATCTTAGAAAGCTGCCACATTAAACACCAATATCCTTCTACACACTATCCATAGTCAAATCTTCATCATAAATACACTTTCAAGAAGAAATATATACGTGGTTGGATGCTTGGAATGTCAACCAGTACCAATATAAGTTATGTGAATTGATCTGAAGGAGATAAAGATAGTGTTAGCTAAAAGTTTGTGATGAAAACAGGGATGTAACAAAATGATTTTTACATGGTGACCATCTAGAATGAGTAATGCATCAGGATCATTCATGATCTTAAAACTAATTACCAATTAATAACAATTATGAAGTTAAGCACAACAGACCTCACCAGATGTCCGCTTTTCTTGCAATGTACTCACAATATCTAGACACTTCTTAATGTCAGGAATTTTTGCCTGAAAAAGTTCAGAAAAAGAAAAATCAGGATGCACCAGCAACACTTGTTCCTTGCCTTAGTTAAGATACAAACATGCAGTGAAGGGGAAAATCAGGGATATAAAACATAAATGAGCTTATATCATCAATTTTCTAATAAGTTCAAAGTACCAATATAATTATATTTGTGGCATGGAAAGTGAAATACACTATAATGATACAGATAGTCAGAAAGAAAAACTAAAAAAAAATACCCAACACACTCTTAAAGGAAAAAGAAATGTGCACCTGAAGATCCCTCTGCTGTGCAAGAAGCTTCATTTCTACTAACTTGTACTGCTGAAGTCTACAATGTGCAGTAAAAAGTCAGGAAAAATAATATGGAAGCTATGTAGAAGAATTAAGCCACCCTAAAAAACAGCTCAACTAATTTCTTTTGTCCATTGGTCAAAATTAAAACTTGCCTATTGCCCATGTTCTAGGATCCAAATGTAATTCAGTGGGACCAACCATGAAATGTTTAAAAGAAGAAAGGTTGTGTTTTTTTATCACCAAAATAACATGGTGTATGAATTAACAAGTTCTAACAAGAATACAATATAGAAATAAAATACTCATATAAGAACTGAATCCCATGCTGTCAATATCTACTATATGCATGCATGGCTATTTGTGCATAAATTGACTAATCATAAAGATGCAAATTCTTTCTCACAGACAGTAATTGCCAAAGCAAGAGCAAGAACAGAAAATAGTTAGGATTAGGAATCAGAAGTTAATTTTTAAAACAGGAAGCACTTTAAGAATTGTAAATGACCTATAAATTTCAAGAGCAAGCAAGAAACAAAAGGGAAGCAATTGAGGAAACATTTGGGAAGCATAAAAGTAGTGGTCTGCAAGCTGGACCAAGAAATCTCTAAATTAAAATATAGAAAAGGAGCCAACAGTATATAAGTTGGGGAAGCGCTGGAGTAGTGTGTTTGGCTGTTTGCCCTAGGCCCTAGCGCTGAGCCAAGAAGCACCACGTTATCTCTATATACCATTGTTCTTCTACTATCCGAAGCAAAAATAGCGTTTACAAATATTACATTACAAATCGTAGCTTAAAAAATATAAAAACATATGACGTATCAGCTAAAAGACTTTGACCATAAAACAAGGCCAATAAATGTGTCGACTAAAACCTAGCAACCGTATGTGAAATTGGTCGAATGTAGGACCTCAAACCATGCAGCTTCAGAACATGCAGGTAAGACGATAAGTTATCAATCATCAGCTACCATTTTCTAGGAAAAGAACACCAGACTTATGTTCTATAACAGGAGATATATCTAAAGTAAAGGAGTCAAATCCTACAAACTCCCTGAAAATAGAGCACCAAGTGTTTCCTTCTTGCTAGTAATTCAGGGATACTCTTAACCATTTTAAAGCATGCTCTTCTAACCATCCTCTCCTTTTTGCAGATCATTACAAAGAAACTACACTCTATGCTCGACAATATAGGCAATAATATCAAATTTATAGCACCGATCAAATATTCTACTCCGAAAAAGCATCACAATTTTTAGGTTATATATCTAACCTTGAACCACGAAAACCTGGCAGTCATAAGATTTTAAGGAAAAAAAACCATGGCGTACATATTTCCCGTAACAGAAAAAGCTCACTAAAACTAGCATCCCCATAGCTCCGACCGAAAGAAGTCAATGTCTATCCACCAGAAAAGGAGAAGCAAAAACCACAAAGCAATAAATCTCACACATCAAAATGTAGACAAACCAAGAAAACGTGCCATGCTATCTTCATTGTAATTGGAAACGAACCAAATCCCTAAACCCAAATGTAAGTGAACAATGAATATGCAAAAAACAAGTCGATATCGCTTGTTCAACTGTTGGCAGAATTCAGCAAACGACTAGAAGTACGAACCCTAAATCGAAACAGAGAAATCAAGATCAGAATACCAAAGTCCAAAAACTAGAGAGAGAAGAGAGAGACAGAGGGCAGTGACCTCTCTTGAAGTAGGCCAAGGCAAGAGTTTGCGTCGAGCCCCGTCTGCAACAGGTGGGAGTGAACATCCTCTATAAACGCGGCAGCAGGGATTCCCCTCCTCTCCGACGGGGATGACGACAATGAGGAGGACGCCATTGCCGGAACAGCAGCCCGCGGTGAGGGAGATCAGCCCACGACCCCGCTCACCTACACGCGCTCGATTTACGCGCCCTTTTCCTTCAACGACGCGCCTGCGTCCGCACTCGCACCTAGGGCAGCCAATTTTCGGCTCGGCGTTGCGTCACATCTGACTCGACTCAGCTTAACTACAGAGGTAATTAAGGATTCGGACTCCGATCAGCTATACATATGAGAATCATGATGAAGTGTCATTTATCAAATCTGAATTCAGTTCGATTTCTTGATCAAATATTAAGTTTTTTTTTTTTTTTTACATCCAACGTTTTGCTTAAGAAGTTTGATTAAATATATGTGAACTTAGTCTTAGTTTCAGGGTGCTGTTATGCTGCTCGAACTCGTTTTGCGGGTATTTTAATCACCTTCAAACGAATTTTTAAAAAATTCAATTTTTTCAAACCAAAAATATCTTGCTTTGATTTGGATTCCTTTCCACCCAAAACGATGTTTTGAAGCACATGGCACTGTTCATTTCTTTTTTTTTTTTATTGTTGTTGTTGTTAAAATTAAAACAGCCTCAACATATCATGGTAGTTTATGCCATAAAGTTTAATGATTGCCTATGTCATAAAGTTTAATGCATTTTAAGACATTAATTTTTAATTTCTTTCTTATTAAATTATTTCATTTTTACTATCCGATTGTTTGAGAAGGTTTTTATATATGCCTCGCATCTTCATTTTCTATAAAATTTTAAGTGTACTTTTGGCAAGAAAAATTAATTTTGACATGTCGCTCCGTCATGTTTTATGCAACTTGCGGTGATTTATCTGGTTCGTGAGCCAAGTGCGTTTCTGAACTCAACTCAGCGTATAGTGTCTAATAAAGCATCACCATGCCACTTTTCAGCTCGTTTTCATTTATCTTCTTTGTAAATAATAATATAACAATAATGTTTTATAGATAATATTAACGAAGGTCTCATATAGTTTGTAAAAGCATGTCTAAAACCCATTCTTTTGTCATCCAAACAAAAAAAAAAAGTTTTAGAGAGTGAACACCTGGCTTTTGTCATGTCATGCAAACATATAAACCTGGTTTTCAAAATCGTCAAAAAATGTGGGAAATCTTAGAAGTCGTTTGATTGCATTAAAACACCGCAGAACATAACTAACACATTCTGTTTAGCCGAAATCAATGGAAACATCGAACAAAGAACGGTCAAAACACACAGAACAGAGAACAAGGGGTATAAAAGGTGGAGTCGTTCCAATGCATTCCGTGGTTTATCACGGAACAGCCCGGAGGAACTCCCCCACCTCCCCAGCAACAACCTCGACCCTGAGTTCTTTCTCTCTCCTTCTCCTCTGTCTCCACCCTTTCTCTCCTTCTCTTCTGTCTTCACCCCCATGCTGCCCTTTCTCTCCTTCTCCTTTGTCTCTTCCCCTTCTCTCTTATGAGTTTTCCCTCGCTCACTGTTTTACTCATTTCTCTCGTGCTAATGTCAAACAGGACAAACAGAACAGACACACATGAAACAAATGCCAAACAAGAAGAACGCAATGTTCTGTTCCTAAAATAATCAAACGGTAGACAAGGAACATCATTGTCCATGATGACAGGACAATAGTGTAATGGATACGTCTTGTTTGTCTTGTCCCAATGAACAACAATCAAATGACCATATACAACCTCTTTTTGCTATCGCCCTTTCCCCTTATCATGTGGAAAACACAAACCTAAGGTTCGACCATGTGTAAACTATACTTGATCGCATTTATAAGATCATTCGTGTATGTATAGTTTTCAAATGGATTGGTGACTAATATGATGCACGTTATAAAAGCGGTTTGTGCTAACTATAATGCAAGTGGGTTGTACCCGATAGGTTCATCTTATCATATTTATTCTTATTAAGATTCGACTTCTGATCTGACTTCCATTGTAGTCGGACTGCCTTATATTCAACAGAGATCTGTTTGCATCCCTAGCAATCACAACCTAGAATGAAAATACATACGCGCTATGCCATCTTGTGACCAAAATCTTGATCATCTTATTGATCCACCCGGCCTTTTTCATGAAGATAAACGGCATGCAGCCGACCACCAGTATAGAACCAAGTTTCACCTGCTAACTAAAAAGAAAAGCAAGAAGACAAAGCGTCCTTAAGGTTTGAAAGGGAAACAAATCGATTAAGAAACCATAAAGCAATAGCCGCCATTAAGTTCAATTCACGTTTCCCTGTATCTAAGAGAAAAACGATTGACAATATTTCACTGTGACAGCGTAGATGAACAAAATATTTCATCACAATGGAAAAAAGAAGAAGAAACAAAAAGAGAAAGACAGAGAGAGAAATCAAAGGCATGCACTCCAAACTCAATCACGTCAGTCCTTCCCCGTCTCCATTCTCAATAAGATGATCTTCATGAGCTCGACGGTCATCTGCAAACCCCGAACGTAATCCACAGTCTCACTGAAAAGATCAACCAAGCTTCCATGTTCTCCATGGGGAACAAGACTCTGCAGTGCCTTCACTCTTCGTTCCAACTCCCCCGTCTGCCTTCCGGAAGCTTGCAGACGAACATTTCTGTGCACGAAGCACTTGGGTCTTCGACTTCTTCCAATATCAGTGGACCTATGGCCTCCGTTCCTCCTCTTCATCAGCCTTCCCACGATTTGCACCTCTGCTGCTTCTCTCCCAATCAAACATGTATTTCTTCAAGCTCAGGGAAGGGAAAAGAATGAGACGAGGGTACAGGGTGCTACAACAATGGTCTGTCTACGAGGGATTTATATATAAGGGGAGGGTGATATAACAAGTCTTTATAAATTACATTGGGGCATCAATTAAGGGACACCTACCATACATAGAACCAATATATTGATGTCCATAAACTGATCGTCCTGGTGCTTTAGTGCACATGCAACCCACATGATCCCATATTAGAGCTACCAACTCACCCTCTCTTCTCCTCCACACACCTGGATTATTCCTCTGCTTTCAATATATTATGCGTCTCTTGAGGGAGGTTCTGGGTAGTGGAGGACTTTATAGGCGGTAGCTTGTCATGAACAACGGCATTGTTTCTTTATTATATCTTTGAGGACGGCAACAAAAGGTGTATGTACTCCAGGTGTCATATGGATAAAGGGTGTTCCGATCTGTCATTAATTTGGATAATGAATGGTTTCCTGTTTTATTGGTACCTACCCGATCTCCCTTTCTTGTTCTTCTTTGTTGGATAAGGATGCCGTATTGAAGCTCGTTTAATTGACATGAATGTGCGCTTCGCATGCTCACTCAACTTTTCTGGTCATGTCCTGTCCTTGCTGTTCCCAGAACAGGAATCAAACGCCCATTGTCATCTCCCTCTACGATATTCTGACATATAAATTTGGGTGGGTTGGACCTTCACATTGCGTTCTGGATCATGGATCCCCTTTACTCTTTTTTCTGGTGTCCGGACAAGATAAAAGACTTTTTGAACCACTTGAATCTAGGGATAGATGAACACAAGCTGAGTCGAGCTCGAGCTCTGCCAGCTTGACCTTGGCTCGATTAATGAAACCTTGAACTTGAGAATAACTTGACCAAGCAGGTCGAGCTCCACTCAACAGTTACATGTTAAGATCGACTAGACAAACTCGTAAATTCGTTTGAATATATTGACTTGACTAAGGCTCGACAAACTTGATCAAGGCTCGAGTTGACGAGTGGCGACAAACCGACTGCCTATCGTTCAATTTTTTTCATATTCATTTTCTGTTATAAATTTCAGTTTTAGGTTGGGCTAAAGGCGCGAGAAAAGACATGTCTTTAATTTGATTCGTAGCTATACGTCTTAATATGGTGGGTTATTAAGGTTTGTTCAAGAATTCGAACCAACTCGGGTAGGCTCAAACTCGAACCTGGCTCATTAAATAAATGAGTCGAATTCAAGCTGAGAAATGAACTCGATGAAACAAGCAAGTTGAGCTCGAGATCAGCAAGCATGACTCAGTTTAACTTGTTTAAACTCGCGATAATTATGTGTCAAAAAGTTGTTCACCTTTTTATACAACAAAAACAAAGTGCTCAAGCAGCTGCCCTTATAGTTATGCCTAAAGAAGGGTAGGTTCAAAATTCAAATTCCCTTGCCACATATTGATTTTTTCAAAAAAAATTATGTATTTTTTCAGAAAACTTGTGTCGAGCTTGAGCCGATGTCTGGTTATGGAGACTCGAGCTGACTCAACTTAGCTTGAACTGAATATCCCTAGATATGGTGACGACATTTTTGACAATATCATTTCTCATCTTCTTTTTCATGTACGGGCAAAGGGTGTAAGTTCCCCTGGATAACTTTCTTGGGTGAAACTGGTTTTCTTTTTACGAGACAATCCTTTGATCAATCATCTTGGGGGTGGACATAAATATTGGAGACATATTTTCCAGGGTGAAAATTTTGCAGGTGGCAGATTGAAGGAGTGATGGCCCTACAAGATGGAGACATAACGGAAGGGGAAACTTTGTCTTGGTTCGCCATTAGGGTTTCAAATGAGTGGGACTTAGTTTATAAGTTTTTTGTCATTTTGGGCTGCACAGAATCCAAACCCTACCTAAACTCCAAGCCAATTTCGCTGTCCCAGATCCAACCTGTTTGAATCCTAATTAGTACCTATTCAGCCCCACTGCAGTACACCCATTAATAGCCCATCTTGTTCTTTTCCTCCCTTCTCATTTACTTCCTGGACATTCTTGAAACGACATCTGGACGGTGACATTTTATCCCAATAATTTCCCAAACACGACAGAATCGGAGAGAGTACTCCAAAAGTTCGGGGTATATCAACACAGATTCACCTTTGGCTGTGGTATATGAGCTGTTACTATAAAAAGGTAAGCAGGAAATAATATTTCAAATTTGAGCATCCTAAACGTCGAGAAAAATTTGCAATGCAAATATTACTTTCGCTAATAGCAGCATGAGCATCTTCGGGTGAGCGCGAGGTATTAATCTCACCACTCGAAAAAGGCCCGAAGGCCCCCCATTCTCCATGCCTCTGGGGTCCTGAGCTGCATCGGTGTCAGCGATAGCAACGGTGCACCCTTCAACTTGGATGTCGCGCCCTACCACCTTAAAACACAAAAACATAGCGCCCACGGGAATCAAATTAGAGACCTGCCTTAGTACAGGACCCCAGCCCAACCAGTTACGCTATGCCCCTTGAGGCATGAGCATCTTAAGACATAAATATATAGATGCTCCACAAGCAGAAAAATTGAATCCACATCCAGTTTGATTCCACACAAAGGGCATTTGACAACAAGAACATTGATTGTGTTCCCGTACTCATTTGAATAGAATTGATATTCATCATTACGTGTTGAGCTCAAGCTCGACTCAATCAAGGCTCGACAAGCTCGTAAACTCGTTTGAATATATTGACTTGATTAAGGTTTGAGAAACTCGATTAAAGCTTGAGCTCGACTCGGTAGTTACAAGTTGAGCTTGAACTCAACTCGATTATTTGAACGAGTTGACTCATGAACTCGAGCTCGACTCGTTAAGCAAATGACTCGGCTCGAACTCGTTCACGAGTCGGGGTGTTTTCAATAGTGAATACATGTTCTATGTTCTTGCTCTAAAACATATGGGCCAGTTAAAAAGTTGTGCTTAAATCTAAGAACCAAACACAATCGCGCCGCATTTTTTAAAAGTAGAATATGATATTCTTAAAACATGTGGCTTGGAAACATGCATTTCAAGAGCTAACGTCTTATTTGGCTGCCAATTAATGGACCGAATTCGGTGGAATATCCGAATTGAATCAAACATAATTTCTTATGTATATCTATATCTAAAAAGTGGGACCGTTGTATATCCTGGCCCGAACATGATTTGGACTTTACATAACAAGACCCTTTGCAAACACAGGGGACAAATATTTGCCCTTAAATAAACGCCTGGATCTAGTATTTGATGATGCCAACAGACAAAGTCACAGGGTTTTGTCTTTATAAATCCAAACCTTATCCGGATCCAGTCGTTGGTATCGATCCATTTGTGATGGGGGAAGAGTGGGGTCCATGCTGCCCATGTGGGGTGGTGACCGGTGGCCATCATCATCATCATGAGGCGGTGGGCTCCACGTTTAGCTTTTCTTGGTTTGTTTATGGCTCACATCACATGTTGTTGCCCACTCACTCTCCGCTTTCATGCCACGGTGGCAGGTGAAAGGGAGGGCCCACCTGCTTGAGATGTCCACGCACCGTCATGTGCATGGTGACGTTGCCACATGCATCTGATGATTGTATGGTGCATGCTGATCATACGCACCTGAGAAAACGTGCCACGTCATCCCTGGGTTGGAAGTAGCAGACAACGAGTGAAGGAAGCCACCTGCCCGGTTATATGTTAGGCTCTAGCACATGCTCGGGGTCAAAAGCAGTCTCATGGCGTATGCATGTTGTGTGCACCAAAAGCGGCGCACTCGATTCAATTTTACGTGATGTTCGAGTTCAAACTATCTCAACTCACAAGAATTAATAGACAGTTCATTGCTAATTACATAGGGTTACATCTTTTCAATATTTATTTTTATTTTTATATGATGTTTCATTAGGTTTCTGTTATAGTTTTCAGATTAAATTTATGTGATTTTCCTTGGAAAATCCAATTCTCTTACAATTTATCACGAGACTAATTTTCCCCATAAATTCTCCAAAGCGAGATCCGTGAGATGGTCGCTAACCACTTGTACGTTCATTAGTTTACCAAAAATGCACACAAAATGACCAATGGAAGACAATAGGATCTGACAGCAGGTTGACTTTAATGACGGCATATTATTGCTCCTAGCGGAGTTGGCCCCCTTGCTGCTAGCGGAGCCAGAAAGCACTTAATCAATACTTTTGATTTCTTTGGAGCACTTGCATGTATAACAATCAAACATATCAAATCATTCACATATATATTAAACTAATTTTGTGAAACTGGAGTGGGCAACTGCCTACACCAGTCACCATGTGGCTACGCCACTGGCCTACACCAGCCACCATGTAGCTACGCCACTGCCCCTTGCCGAGGCTCAACTCTTAATTCTAGCACCTTGATTGACTTGCTAGTCCTAGTGGGCTCCATAAGTGTTCACCGATGGCCCCACCCCACCGCGAGATGAGAACTTCCATTCAAGAAATTAATATGGCTATGACCATACATTTTATAAATGGAAACAAGAAAATCCATGGCCTTAACAATGGTTTACAATAAAAATTTTGAACTTAACTCAAGTTAAACTCTTTTAGCTTCCCTTAATTAACCATTAACCGTCACAAATCCTATTAAAATTTAACCCAGGCAAGACATTTGATTCTATACACATTCAGGCTGCCTTTTGTTTACCTGGGGCTGAGATAAATGGTGATCTGGGATCAACACCTAGATATTTTTGGCTGAGGGGCAGTGGTACTCAAGTTTTAGAGATTAATACCCAAGTATTAGATTTTGAAGGGATGTAAATATACAAATGAAGAAAATGACTCTAAGGTATCAATACGTAAATGACCAAGTTTTGTGAATCTGTGTGTGCAACTGTCCACACAAACCCACACTTGCCTCCGACCCTGTCAATGTGGATCTCAACTCAAAGGAATTGAGGTGATCCATGCTTGAGCTTGCTTGCTGCTATATCACATGCAGCTTTGATTTGAGACCTTGAGATTGGAAGGGAATCAAAAGTACCTTGAGTGAAATTTGTTGCAAATAAGAGAAGATTCATGCCCGCTCAACAGCACGTAGTTTTGTCCCTTGAGAATAAGCCATGCAAGTGGTGGCCTCAAGAGGCATAGCGTAGCTGGTCGGGTTAGGGGCCTGAAAAAATGCAGGTCTCTAGTTCGATTCTCGTGAGCGCTATGTTCATGTGTCTTAAGGTGGCAGGGCGCGACATCCAGATAAAGAGTGTCTTGTTTTATCATTGACAGAGGGAAGGAAACGACTTAGTCTGATCATTTTTGGAGTATGTTCAGTTTTATTCTGTAAGTGTGATTCTTTTAAACTGCGGAGATAATGATCCAAGTGATAAAAGTACTCAAAATTAGAGTTGAAAAGTATATCATAGAACCCGAAGCAACTCTAAACCCTGAAAGATGAAGGAAAGAGAAGATTTTGGTCCCTTTTTAATCTGAGAAACTGGCCATCGAGTGAACAATCATCCATCCATCATGATGAGAGCGAGCAGATAACACGCATGGTTACATCTCCCTCCATCATTCATCACCGCCACCTCCATCGTGCTTTTCTTTTCTCCATCATTCCTTCGCCGAAGAAGATGGGTAGCAGGTGGCAGCATCTCATCCCGGCGTGTAAAAGATGGCAGCTTGCTACATCATGAACTCAGGCATACGCACAAAGGGGCCACCGAAGTAAATGGCGTTGGAGCAATCAACCAAGACACAGTTGCAGAGATCGTTATCCCTTCCTGCACTGCATGTGCAGGCTACGCACCAAAAAAAAAACTCCATCCATCATCGGGTGTTTCTTGAAGAATGGCGACACTTGGTCCATGCTCGTATCGACACGCATCGTAGCCTGGCATGACAGCCGTCCATCAATGAATAGTTGGAAGACGACATTCAGAAAAGCCCTTCCCTACAGGAGTAGAGCGACCGCTTGTTTTTGTCCACCGTAGCGGGCGCAGGTACCCGGCGGCCGCCGGACTTCGTTAGGATCCCCAGTTTCATTTCTAAACAAGAATTCAGAACTCGGCCAGTTTAGTGCATTGGGACAAGTCATTGCCACAAAAGTTGGATACCCAATATAAATCTGTTTATTAATCTTTCGGATCTTAATATTTTCCTGGATCTGACTGAAAAGATTTATATTCAAGTTGGTTATCGATTAATACGCAGTCAAGATGATACCATTTAGCTGCATTTTTAGATCCAGAGAACAGGGCTAGAGGGAGCTGGATATGGATTTTGGTTGTGCATTGTGATGCTGGTCATTTTTTTTTTTTTTAGATTTTTGAGTTTGTGTATTGCATCGAACTGTCGTGAATGAAAATGAACTCCTATACACATATTCAAATAAAGTGATCCAAATTTAGTATTATTCAGTCATAAAAGCTTCCTTGGGGGGCATTTGGCTACATAAACCCTCAAACAATGTCTTATAAATCTATCACAAATATTAAGGTGGATTCAAGGAACATTAGAACATAATGTTTTATTATGAATCTGCTCCAATCTTGAAAGCAAGATGAACTCGCTCTCACATTGAGTTGTACAGCTTAGCGGATCACAACCATTAATTTGGCTGTCATGTATGTGGGCAAAAACTTTAGATTCGAACAGCTATATATACCACTTGCCCATTGTCACAGACTTTCAATTGTGCCCTTGTAGATCTTGCTTTTGGATTTAATTTCCTTGCAAGAAGAATGCAGGCCAAAGGAGCTCCACCCTTTCTGCCGGAGTTTTGACAATGAAAACAATCGTTCGGTTGTAAATGAAGTTCAAATTGAACAAAGAATGTGCATGTACTTGACAAATAAAATCACAAGAAGCAATATTAAACAAAGTTTTCACGTAACAATATATAAAAGTTCAAATTTCAGGTAAAGAATTGTATTCTAATTGTGCAATACAAAAAACATACAATTTCTGGGTGAGCGAGAGATTAACAACTGACCGCTCAAAAAAGAGGCCTAAATGCCTTCCCATTCTCCTGTCTTCGAGGTCTTAGGTTGCATCGATGTAAGTGATGGCACTGGTGTACCATTCAACTTAGGTACCTGATACGTGGTTTCGCGCCTACCAGTACCACACTCTAATACGTTAAAACACAAAGACATAATGCTTATAGGAATCAAATTAGAGTCCTCTTTTTCATATTCATATGCCCCTAACCTAACTAGCTATGCTCTGCCCATTGAGGCATAACGACACACACTTTGAATTAAGTTGTTTTGATGCAAATCTTTAGCTTTTTCTTTTAATTATTGGACGTGACACCAATTATTCACAGCCTTTCCATGACACAATATTTTTATCTAGATAATTACATCGATAACAGTATCTAAGATTTGATCTATAAGACTATAAAGCATGGGTAAAAACAGACATCGTTTTGACCTAGACATAGCATATTGCTCACATTTTTGCAGATCATTTGTCTTCTGAAAAAATATTTATGGACGAGGGATTTTCCAATAGCTAGTTCTTGCCCAGCGAGCAAGATTTCTAGCAACTGAACAGAAAACGAGGAAATTAAGTACGTAACACACAAAAAAGTACAAATATATGCATATATGTAATCATAAATGGAAAGCCAAAAAATTCTTAAAAGCATTTTGAGATTAATGAAATTTCATCTCCTACTTTTATCTTTGTTTGCAGCAGGGCTCGTTGAGGGCCCATGGGCTTGAAAATTAATTGCGGTGGGCCGCTTCGTACCACCGAAAGTGAAGGACTTGACGTCATTTGACGACCTAGCGTCCCAAACCAGTTCTTCTTTTTTAAAGGCAATAAAAGCCCAAGACTTTGAAGAGACTTCTTGTGCTCAAAAGTCTGGCTGGTCTGGTGTCAAATTAAAGCCCAAAAGCAAACTCAATGGATGTGTGTCATCTTGTACAAAATGGCTTAAACTATACTAGCTATCATTGGCGGCTCTATATCTGACACCAACACAGCTCTAGACCCTAAATATAATGAAAAAAAGGAAGTAGGAAAAGAGCTTTGAAATAGTTACATTTGATACGTTACCCAAAAAAAACAAAATGAGATCATAACCAAGCTCAGGTCGTGCCTACAGGAATCGAACCATGACCACTCATTAGTCCACCCCTAAAAAGGAAGGAGGGAAGAAGCTTTGAAATAGTTGCACTTGTCGATACGTTACCCAAAAAAAACAAAATGAGATCATAGCCAAGCTCAGGTGGTGCCTACGGGAATTGAAGCATGACCACTCATTATTCCACCCCTAAAATGGGCAGTAAAGGCCTCTAGTGCTTCATTGATCCCTCTCAACGAAGCATGTAGTAGGAAATGGAGCCCAATATTGCCAAAGCCATTTGTTTCAAGGAACAGGGGCCATCAAGCAAAGCGCAGAGTCAGGTTATATCAAGCAAAGCGCAGAGTCAGGTTATATGTAATGTCAAATCACTTCGTGTATAAAGGAAGATCCTTCTTGTCACTTGGTCTCGTATATTTCCAAGGGAAAGCCCAAAAAGCACATCATTAACGTTCGTAGTGGCGACCATTTATCATCGGAAAGGGACTTATCTTCTTCCTCACCGCCTTCAAGATCTCATGTTTTTTAGGTTCAACCATGAGAAAATCGCACTTACTTTCGTATCTCATACACTTTTGAGTCTTAAGATGATTCAGACGCTAGGTTTTACAATTTTTTGAAATGACATTCATCCATAGATTTCTTTATTTAGATGGGCTATATATATATATATGTATATATATATATATATATATATATATATATATATATATATATATATATATATATATATATATGACAAATATTTGAAAATATTAATATAAAAAACAATGAAGGGTTGGTGTGGGCAACTTTGCCAACAGTGTAGCTAACAATGTCACTCGGCCCGAGTGCGGCTTATTGTCGACCCAAACCATAGAAAGAACTTCTGCACCGTTCTATAGTCGAGGTTAAATTTGGTTCCTTTTTTCCAGGGACACATTCCAAAGTATACCTAGATGCGATTTTTTCAACATTTGTCCTGTGCTTGCCAGAATATAACTAGAAGAATCAGAATACTTATTATTGTGGGTTATGTAGACCCAACAGCATATGTATCGACAATTACTTCTCCAATAATTAAACATTGAGGAATTGAAATCATGAGGCTGTCAGATGTTGCTAGATAACTAAATATTTAAAGCTTGTCGCTGAAAGTTCTTTAGTCACTGATGATTATACTGTTTTTAGTGATGAGTTTTAAATATTTAGGCATTTAGCAACATCTCACATCTGACTGATAAAATATATATATAGTTTATGAAAAGAGCACGGATAGAACCATTAGGGCCAGAGAAAACAACAGTGACCTCTTCACGTAAATTTTCTGCTGCTTTTCAAATGCTACGTATGTAAAAAAAAATTGCATATGCTAATAAACAAAAAGCACCAACTTCTCGTGTTTTTAGTAAAACAAGGAAATTCTGAATGCACTTTGCGGTCCTTTAGGAGGCATTTGGTTACTTAAGAATTTGAAATCCATGGATTTAATGTGGACCTTACATGGCATGCTTTTGTTTATGTAACGATGGTAAAATCCATTGTTTATCAAATTAATGAACTTAAGATCAAAAGTACTTATGATCCTTGTTTTAACTTTTTGCATTGACAAAATGTGACATTTAAAATAAAACCCAGACGGTCTCTTTGTAAATCATCCTTCTCAAATCCTAAGGAATTTAGGTAAGAATCAAATTAAGGTTGGGCATCGAGCTAAACCGCCATTGGGTACCTGGCCCGAGTAGGCCCAATAAACCTGATTTGGGCCAGATAATTTATTTTTTATGTTTATATATTTATAATATTTAATTATATTTTCATATTAAAAATATATTTTTAAATTTAATCTGGCCGGGCCTAGGTCAAGCTCGAGTTCAGGTTTTTCAAGTCGAGCTGGGCCTGGCCCCGATGCCCAGGCTTAGGTCAAATGGCAATCAAACACTTTTGTTGTGTTTGTTGCACAGCGAATCTGTAGATTCTAAGCTTTCTTCTTTTATTTCTTTTTTCTTAAATGTTATTTCTCTCTCACACACACACACATATTTTTGGAAGGAATTTGATACTTTGGATAAACTCTCCTTGGTCTACCCATTTCTCTCATATTTTTTACAAAAGACCGCCTAGTGAACTTGCGGTTGACGGCCTCAAAGGAGCTTTATTTTAATACAACCTTTCCACCAAAGAGAAGCTATCCCCCAATATCAAAGAGGCAATGATGCAAATCATTGTACGGGTTCCCTTTCCATACAAATCCAAGATTTGACGTCATTTATCTCAGATCCAAAAAACTGAGGCTGAATCCCCTCTTTCTACCCTCAGATCTAAAATTTTTTGTCATGTACTAAAGATCTCAAAACCTCATTTTCTGTAGCGGTAAAATTTGATGCTTTATTTGTCCATATCAGCCTTGGGACTAAGAACATTGCTATCAAACGCATCGTATTAAGGGATGCGCCGAAAAAAAGGCTACAAGGGATGCTTCTGTGAAGCGAAGTGGCTATGATTCCCAGCTTCTTAAACTTGGGAGGCCTAAAGTAGACTTTAACCAGGATCACATGACCATACTTTTAGCTCTTATAAGTAGGGGCACATGCCCCCTGACTTGCCAAATAACCTGTTTCCTTTATTTAAAAATTCAGTAGGCCCACCACTTGAGCTCCGTGTCCTAGTCTCTAGAGAGATTGTTTTAATTGTAGGAACATTTTGTTTGTAAGTGTTTCATGAATCTAACATTAACACGAAGACTCAGATAGAACATTTTGTTTGTAAGTGAGAACATTTTGTTTGTAAGTGTTTCATGAATCTAACATAACATAAAGACTCAGGTAGATTCATGGAACACATGTTCTAGTGGTTCATGAACCTGATTACAAAGACACATTCATGAAACTCACTTAGTGTTCATGCTTCCAAACATCCTCAAAAGAGATTCAGAA
Source organism: Nymphaea thermarum (assembly GCA_011799765.1). NCBI lineage: Eukaryota > Viridiplantae > Streptophyta > Magnoliopsida > Nymphaeales > Nymphaeaceae > Nymphaea > Nymphaea thermarum. The sequence continues at coordinate 57,071 of JAANDH010001206.1, forward strand.
TCACTTATACACATTCATGAAACATTCACGTAGTGTTCATGCTTCCAAACATCCTCAAAAGAGATTCAGAATCACTTGTACACATTCATGAAACATTCACATAGTGTTCATGCTTCCAAACATCCTCAAAAGAGATTCAGAATCACTTGTACACATTCATGAAACATTCACGCAGTGTTCATGCTTCCAAACATCCTCAAAAGAGATTCAGAATCACTGTACAAGCTTTTAATTGGAAACAAACTGACACTTGAGAGCATGACAGAAATTTAAATTCTTAACCTACATTCAAAACCCATATTCTTTGGCTTCTTTAATTTGAGAGTTTTCTAGGCATATCAAGACATCTTCAGTTTTGAAAGAGGCTCCTTTTGTCACATTTGGAATGAATGCATGTCGCTTTGTATCTTTAAGTCATCGGCCAAGTTGTTGATGGGGAGGGGCTCCGTTGAAGTGCTGCCATGTGCCCATGTGGATGGAGTTAAAAAAAAAAAAGAGAGAAAAGGAAGGGCGACATGAAGATGATGGGGTGGGAGATAAAAGGAGTTTTGGGAAGATGAGTGGACGCCTTACTGCCAAAGAGTGGAGAAAGGGAGGGAAGGAGGAGGAAGGCCATGTGCAATCATGATGGAGGCTGAGGACAAAAACGTCGTCTCCCTCAGCCCCTTCCTTCTTCCCAACTCCACGACCAGCCACCGTCGCATGTGACCCTTTCTCTCTCTCTCTCTCGATAGCGCCGGTAAGTGGACAAACGAACCACCTCGTCGCATTCGCTGCGTCGTCTTCTCCGTCGACGTGCCTTTGTCGTCGGGGTTAATGGCGCCCTCCCCAAATGGGGCTCGTCTTTTTCCCTCGCGGTTCTCCTCCCTTTTCGCGTATACTGATAACAGGACCGTAGATCTTGACTAACAATTGTGTGACGACCCCGGCGTCTGGTTTTCCGATAAGACGCCGAATGGGCCGGTGAGAGACGTATATACAGAGAGATACAATTCCTCTAATTTTCGCTCTTGTATGAAACATGTCATACTACATGGGTACATTTTTCTTCCACTGATAGATACAATTCCTCTATCAAGATAACATCAAATTCACTTTTTTTTCAACGTTTTGTAAGAAAATTGAAAAGGCACTCAAGCAGGAGAAATGCAGTATGCTAATTTTCAATATGCATGTTCTGTCCCTTTACATTTTTATTCTTATTTTTCATCGTTATACATGCATTATAGTTTGTATATGAAATCTGGTTTGAAGTGTAAAATATAATTTTTTCATTAAAATCTTTAGATGTAGATATTACATTCTTAAGATCGTTATTGAAGATCATGAGAAAACGGCTCCAGAAAATATGCTTCTAAGAAGAGTCAGAAACGAGAACGGCATGAAACCAAGTCTTCACTAAATATGAGCTCTGATTTTCTAAGACGGCAGGAAACAAAACATCTCTCCTGTGATTTTGATGCTTAAATATGATATCTGAATTTTGTAAGCCTTGTAAAAGCTTGCCCACGCAATTGAAAGCACTAATTCATGAACAATGGTTCCAACACAAACAAGCATGTAACAAAACGTACCTGTCGTTTTTTTCTCATCGATATATATAGTTCAGAAAGCCAGCAAGTTCTCAGGTTACAGTAATATTTAGAATTTTTGTTGTGTGTGTCGCGTGATACTGGAACCATTATTTCTACGGTGGGATCGATTATTTGATGTCTAAATCGACGCAAAAAAAGATTGTGTACCATCAATCGTACCTGCCCACTATACATAGATAAATAATATATGTTTCACAGCAATTATTTATGAAGCGCTCTCTCTCTCTCTCTCTCTCTCTCTCTCTCTCTCTCTCTCTCTCTCTCTCTCTCTCTCTCTCTCTCTCTCTCCATATATATCTAAAATAGTTCCATTTTGTTGATGTTTTGGAATGTAGCGAGCGGTGGCAACGAATTAGATGCGTGAAATAATGATAAGAGCAAGGCATCACCAAGGATTGATGGGCCAAGTCATTCGGTCTCGGTGCTGGTTTATGTGGCTCATGCCTTCCATTTCTAGCGCAGTTTCTCCATCAACCTATGGAGAGATTCTTCTTTCATTGCTTTCTTGTTTTGTCCTTCTTTTTCCTCCTCCTTTTTAACTGTTTATCTGCACATGGGGAGGAGGAGGGCTCCAATGATGTAAAGGGCAAAGGTTTTTGCACCACAAGTGGGAATAAAGCTAAAGCTTTACTGTTATACGCTCATCATTCTTTTTACTTTTTTGACTGTGTTGGCCAAAAAAAGAGAGATGCAAGTACACCTGGAATAGTTCTAAGTTTGTAATCATCTGAAGGAATGTGGTGATAGTGAAAATGTGCAGGTGAAAAATTGGAAGAATTTCTGGTGAAGGGACCAGGATATCACAAACAAAGCATCAGTAGAAGCACTACACGCTCAACTGAATAGTTCTTTTTGAATGATGTTTAATTCCTATGGGTATGGAGCTACATTGATCTGTCCCCATTTATATGAAACCATTCATATTACAAAATTTAGCCTGAATCCAGCAATAATAGGCGCCAAACCAATTCCATTCATTGGCCATGCAAGAGCAGTACATGTCACTGTTTACTTTTAAAAAAACTTCTTATTTTTAAAAATTTTTATTTATTTCTTTGATAAAAGGAAACAGAATAGTGTATTTTCCCCGATTCACAACCACGGCGAGGCAGGAGAGGGACAGAAGGGGCTTTAGTCTTTCTTCAGATTTAAAAATTTTAAAATTTATATGTAAGGTTTAAAAGTTTTAATTTAATGTATATGAAAAATTGTATTTCGGCCTTTTTTTTTTTAATTTTGAAACTGTAATTCAGCCTCTGATACAATGAAAATTTTCTGACTCTGAATGGGCAGTCCAATGGCTATGAGCTTCATCTCTTTGCTTGGTACGTTGGTACAACTGAAAGTTCCCAAGGTTCGAGATACTTAAATCTCGAAGCCTTAGACTCCTGGGGATTCCACACCATAGTCCATGTTGAGGAGTGGTTTCTCGGTTCTCTAAGAAAAAGAAAGAAAACAGCAATTAATTCTTCAGGATCAGTGCCTTGGTCCATTTATGAGGAAGGACCGGACAATGTTGAATATGAATAATACCCAAATGCTCGAACCAGAACAAATGATTTGGCAAATTGCAGAGACTAATTACAAGGGTAGCAGCAATTTGATGTGCACAGTTCGGATCTTTCTCAAGACTTGGCCCATGTTGAAAGCGCTTAAACTCCAAATTTACTCACTTGAGACTTGGATTAAGTTAAAAGTTGCAGATTTGCGATACCCTTGTCTGGATTTTCCAAATGGTGTGACTTGCCGACCTGGCTCTTATAACCCAGAGAGAGCAAGTTTTGGATCCAATGTGGGCCAAGCAAAAAAAAAAGGCCATTTGTAACTGAACTAAAGCAAAAAACCAAGCAACACTACAAGAGCATCCCCCGTTTCTTAGTTTTCCTTTGTTATTCTTGATTAAAAATTATTCTCCTTATTTATCAGAATGGGACACAGGAAATTATTCCAATAACTGCTTGCTCATCATAGGGTAGACCCGGATCCAACATTAATTGAGGAGACCAATTCTGAATCGTCATCGGGATAATAAGAGAGATAGATTTGCCACTTCAGTTTCCTTTCAGAGTAATATACACGAGAGAACAAGGGGAAAGGAGAAGCAGAGGAAAGAAAGACCAGCGCAGGGATTAGATCATTAAAATCTAATGTGAAGGCCCAACGAAAAGCTTTTCATGGTAATTCAATTTTCCAACAAGATTTGTACAAGAAATTTAGAAGTACACAAATTGAAAGGAGAAAAGAAATGATCAGGGACCGAGACCTTCGCCGTTAAATCTCAGTGGCCCTGAGACGGGTTCGGGGTGATCTACCTCAGCTACTGCTGCCGTAGAAAGAAGCCCAGCGATGGCTCTCATGGCATTCACCTGCATCTCAAGAGCTGCAATGTAGTCGCTCGCTTCGTCCAAGATCGCCGGAAGTGGCAATTTCCGACAGCCGGGCACGAGCCGTCCGAGTGTCTGAACGCGCCGGTGGAGCATCGGCTTCTTGGTGTCGGCTCGACGGAGGCGGATCATCTTATGGCTCCAGCTCGAGCGGGCTCGGGCGTGATTCATTCTCGCCTTCCTTGTGATGTTGAGGTTGGCGGCTCGGCACAGGATAGCTCGGCTCCACCGCGTCCGGCCTTTCGCAGCAATCGCAAGCGTCCGGTCGGCGGTTTCCCGGAAAGCTCGATATGGCGGCGCAGCGGAGGCACTCCTCCGGATATGGCGGAGCGCCCTCACCAATTTGCAAGCGTAATTCCGATGCTGAGATCCAGTTTTCCACTTAGTCTGCAGTTTCTGTGTGACGGAGTCCATTTCTGGGGCCGAAGAAGCAGACGGAGAAATAGGAATTCTATTGCATTTACAAAGTCTGGAGATTTTGAGGCTCTAAAACAGGATCTGATAGGAAAAAGGAAAGTCCCCAGATCCAAACGGGAGTCATGAAAGAGAACACGGAGGAGAGGAAGTCCAGTGGGAAGGCGAAGGGAAGGAGAAGGAGAGGAGGAAGAACCTCATTGGGTTATAGAAGAAACACGGGATCTCTGAATCGGAAGAAGGAAAAGAAAAAGGGCCTTTGAGCGTTTCCTTTCTCTCCAAGGGAGGGAAGAGGAGAGACGAGAATGAAACACGCTTGAAGAACCTCCAATGACCAGGATAATATAGACCGACTCCTCTCTCTCTCTCTCTTCATCTCCATCTCTCTCTCACAGACACAATGTACAGGTTTCTGCAGGAATCACTAACATACACGTGTCTCTCTCAAATACACATTAAATAATTTTTCCTTCCCCAGGTTTATCTCTCTCTCTCTCTTTATATATATATATATAATGAAATAACTGTTTTTTACTTTTACGGTACAGCAAAAACGTGGAGAACACCACTTATTCTCTCTGTCCTCTTCCTGTTGATACTAATATCCTTAGAACTGCTGGAAGAAAAAGAGGACTATAGTTGCTTAAGGTACATGGTTATGCACTTCTACTGTGTAAATAATTCAATAATGCCAGAAGCCAACGCTTCATGTGCTATGTTTAACAGCTTTTTTTTGCATTAAAGGCTTGCAGTTGACTCTACCATCATGTTTCTGTGACATTATAAACTATCTATCAATATGCTAGTGAAATTTGTGGGTTGTCAATTTTCATCTTGAAAGGTCGAATTTGTGACATACAGAAAGCTACATCAGAACAAATATATCTATTCAAAAACCATAACGACTGACTCTCTCTCTCTCTCTCTCTCTCTCTCTTCTCTGCCATGGTAATGAAAAGTGGGTGCTGTCTATTTTCCATCTTGAAGTTGAATGTTATAAAAGCCTGCAGAAAACTGGATCCATATGAGGTCCAAGTGTGAGATCCAATAAAACAAATATACCAATTCAAGGACCTCATATAATGACTCCCCTGCTAGTAGGATCGTCGTATCCTTTACGATTTTTCTGCGACTGGGCCCGTGGAAGAGCTGGAAAGTAGCTGGTCCGAGCCCATTCCCCCATTAAAATATAACAGAAACATATTTCGTAAAATGGGAATTAAGACGGGATTTTTGTGAGTTCCACTCGTACTTCCTCTTGATTTTCCCGTTACCAAGAAATGACCGGAACGCCCCTTCGGATGGAGGAAAAGGCAACAGTGGCTTCGACGGCTCCCCGGTGGGGTGAGGTGAGGTTGTCTCTTTCGATAACAGGAACATGTGGGAGCGTACTCTTCAGGCCACCTGGCGTTTGAAGGCCGGGCCCTCCCTCTCGTAATTCTCCTCCTTTTTCTTTTCCATCTGAGTTCTTCGATGGCTTCGGCCTTGGTGCTTGTCGATTCTTAGAACCATGTGGAACGTGAAACGATTGGTGAATTATATAGTGAATCTTCTTAGCAGCTGCCGTTGTTCCCGAATGTTATCAAAAGACGTGTTCTTGGTCATGGCCTTCGATTGTTTAGTTCCGCAACAACACTGCTGCAGGGGGGAAGGCCAGGCCTCCTAACTTTGTTATTCATGAGAAAAATACAGCAAAATTGATCCAGAAGGCACTGTGCAAGAGACGAACTAATGAGCTGGGAGGCACAGAGAAAACTAGCATGGGAGAGAGATATTCAAACAATTCTTAACCAACAGGGCCAGAATTTCGTATGCAGGGGAATTGCTGTGAAAAGAGATACGTTTTAGATGATGCAGCTGTGTCTGAAACCCGGTGTTCAGGAAGACGCCGACCCTCACTTAACACTAATTTATAGAAGCTCCTTACATAAGCTCTTACCTCTCGGAGTCGGGGAAGAACTAAGTAGATAAAAAGACGCTGACCTAAGGATTCAAGTTCATTCCATCTACTTATTGACTTGCTTGAAAAGAAAACCCATGTAACTAAAAAAAAATTTGCAGCCACGTACAGAGCACGGCGCGAGCTAAAAGAAATTACGTCTTAGTAGTTCCTGTAAGTTAACTAAGATTGTAGTATGCAAAATTGCAGGCAGGACTCGGAAACTGTGCGGGGACAAGACAGAGAGAAGGAGAGTCACCTTTGAATTCGCGTTAAGCTCTTCTCTTCCTAAATAATGAAATGGTACCAAACCAATGCTCCGAACCAGTAGAAATCTACCAGAAGTCCAAATTTCTTTGGGACGTGTTGAGAATAGTGTTTTGCCATCCTTAGTCCCAAGGTTACATTCAACCATGGCTCAGATCCTTATAGTGTCGGGAAGAAGACAAACTAAAACAACGTGGCCGAACCTAGGGATGTATACAATCGGTTTCAAATCAAATGCACCTTTTACCTTACCATATGTTTACATATTCGGGTTCAATGTTTCAAATACGAAAGCCTATACCATATCCAAATCCAAATTTTAGGTTCACAATCAACTTTTTTACAACCAAATCTAATCCAAGCTCATTTTTAAATTCACAACCATATCCAATCCAAAACCCAATTTGGATGGTAAGAACAACCCAAACAAAGAGTTTGAACTTTGAAGGTCTTTTTTAAAAACTTTTTCGTACCCTCATCACCTCTTATAGCTCCTTTAAGCTCTCGTTTTTAATTCCTCTTTACTATAGTCTACAGGGGTTCCAACAATGGACAGAAAAGAAAAAGTTAAGGACTTTCTGTTGATACGTTAATTGTATTAGAGCTTTTAAGGAGTCACACAATAAATAATCCAATATATTATATTTGGCACGTACGACCACAAAATCGTCGTTTAATTAATATCATAGTTTTACTAATAAAAATAGATGCAAGGAAGTAATGGATATAAGTTTATCACCCAATCATTATCGGATGACATATTCATTTAAAATTGAATGTGAACCCCGATTCAATCAGATGTAATTTTTAAAGCCAAATCGTGTCTGATTTGTATTCGGAATGCTAAATTTTTTCCACTGCACTTTTTAAGTTGAATCTAAATCCAATCTATTGACATCTCTAACTACATCTATCACCTTATGTTTCTCTTTATTGAGAAAGACCACTCGGTGCCATGTCAGCACAACGTTGCTGACTTGGACTAACCATAAATCTCTCTAATAGTTTACAACTAGTTTTATTCTTCTTTTTTTTTTCAAATTAAAGGCGAGTCATGTCCACAAGACATGCTATGAAAGAAATCAGAACAAAATGATAGGGTTGAGATTTGATCTAGGTCGTCAACTTGCCATTCTTTACATTCGACTCTTCCCACTTGCCATCAAGGTATTCACGAACCAAACCCAGCTGCGCCAGCTCAAACTGAACTCAAATCTTGAAAGACTAGGCTCGAACTCAAGTTCATTCAACAGGCTTGGGCTTGAGCTCGAGCTTGCCTCGGCTGAACTTAACCGTTCAAGCATTTTAAAAATGTTTTAGAATAAAAAAGAGAACAGGAAAATTTAAAAGAACCTTACTTTAAAGTGAAATGAGATAACTAACAATTAAACCAACATGGTTGGTTATATTACCATTGGAAGAAGTATGAGTTTACTCGAGCCTAACGAGCTGAGGACACCCGGCTCAAGCTCAAGTCGTCCAAGATTACACACCTTAATTTTTTTAGTCGAACTCCGGATTTAACAGACAAGTCGAGCTTGAGTCGAGGATTTCGAGCATAACCAATGGTACAGGGCTGAGGGTTCCAAACCTGGTATTGAGAGAGTACACCTGCTTTTATCACGATGCGAACTTTTATCGCTCGCCTCAGCGAACTGCCCCAACGTAGCCACCAATCTCTACTATACCAAAAGCCGGAATGCAGCAATTGAATCAGAAGGTCCCGCGGTAACTCATCTTTTGTCATCCTCACTGTTCCGGTGCTGCAGGCCCACCTCTCTCTCTCTCTCTCTCTCTCTCTCTCTCTCTCTCTCTCTCTTCAACTACGACTACGAAAAGTACCCTAAGCGAAATTTGCATGACACATGCTATATACAAATAAGCAACGTGGACCTTCTGATCCCGTTATGTTATATACAGTTTTTCCGTGAGGTAGGTTACGAGTTTCATTATATTATGTTTTCTGTGTAGAAGTTTAGAGAAAAATGTCGCGAATAAGACTAATAAATGTGGAATTGAATCAACTTGCAAATGCTGGTTGCAGGCTACCTGATGAGGACCTTGGTTTTACAGTCGTAGACAGCGATGCTTCTGCATTAGGGCCCTCTGTCACGCTTTCAAAGGGTACTTCAAAGGTAACCGACTGGTATAAGCAAACCTCATCCTCTTTGCAGAAGTAAACCTGCAAGGTTATAATAGTGCCTGATTCATCACCATAGTACAATAATAGCTTTAATCAATCAGAAACTTGTTTAATTCGATGAGCCCTTGAACACTCGTCAGTAAAAAGAAATAGATACTCAACCACATAGTCCCGAATCCAGAGGAGATGAACAAAGAGAAATTCCATGGTGACCGGAGCCTAAATCTCCAGATGCAAGAAAGATATTTCACTTCTCACGTAATGAAACGCAGTAACAATTGTTAAAAAGTACTTTTTTTAATGCCATAGGTTACAAACTGAATTTTGAAAGCCAAAACATCTGGTATCATGGCATAAGGTTTCAGGCACACTGTCACTATCGGTGCGGGGAGCACCACTTTCCCGTGCACCGTCAGTAAGGGCATATTTATTTCACATATTCTTGTCAAACAGGCCGGCAAAATGTGTCGGTGGCAACACTAATGGGAGTTCAAGTTCAAGGGTCATGCGACTTTGGTAGAAAATTCGATCCTGCCTTACCCAGCCATCCCCCTGAACATACACGCATTCATATGCATGTATAGTGTGTCCGAATAATAAGTTCAACATATGGTGTGTGTGTGTGTGTGGAGAATAAGTTTTACCAGCCCCGGTTTTTTCACTCCCTCTTTTCTCTCTCGCTTAGTTTTTCCATCTGCTTTTTTCCCATAATCCCCCACCCTAGAGTTGGTAGATCCCAAGGATATATATAATACATATATGAGCGTGTGTGTGAAATGTGTCTGTATGTGTGCGTCTCAAGCCGTTCTAAGATTTTCCCAAGTAAAAGCAACTTCTTCAACGCCCACAAGATTTTACCTCGCAAGAGATTCTCAACAACGGCAAGTTCATTCCATTTGACTGATTTCACTAACAAGCTACTGTATCCCACCTGTATGCTGCTAGGCCTTCTAATGGGTGATCCAAAAGCAAAGATCATTTCATAGATGTCAAAGTCATGTAATCGTGCGAAAATTGAAAATACTAAATATATGAAGTAGTTACGATGGAAGTAGGGCAAAAGTGAATGTTTGGTATTGCTACCAGAAATTTCCCTAGAAAAACACACCTTGCAGATTACCCTTGCTTTAGCTCCTGAAACCAATGCTCTCTTGAAGGATAGTGACGCATATCCTTCTTGGCTGAGAAATCCTTCTAATGGTTCTATCACTAAGGCATCTTCAGGCTCCACATCCACTTCAAACTTACTGCGTGCTTCCTTCAATCAGCAAGAACGAGACCAACTTATACATGAAAGCAATAGTCAAGTTATCATGCTTGGCAAAAATAAAATGGAATGTTTATATGGGTCAACCTATTCTGGACCAAGAATATAAAATAAACATAGCGCATAATGTCGATGTTCAGATTTTTTCTATAATGCGCTGGTTAGACAAGTTCTCAGGAACTCCTATATGTACTGGTCCACAGGGTTAAGACTTACAAAATATACTGTAAAATTTTAAACAGCATACTGCTTTTATTTCTTATAAATTTTTAGAATTATCTCTTCTTTCCATTTTAACTATATGATCCGTGAATATAGGTTAAAAAGGGACAGGAAAAAATATAATCAATCCATGGGAGAAGTCCTTTCAGTATCGAACCTTCGAGAAATGATAACCTTGTGGGACTGATATCTTCAATTTAAGGTTGCCTTCCTTGGAAGAGATGCTTTGCACTGCAATTGTACGTGTGTCAACTGATGACCGTCTCCTTAGGCGCTTCAAGGATGTCGGTTTGGATGACGGTGGCTGGACACCCTTCAGCTCTAACGTCTGAAGAATGGGTTCCTTTCCATTCAAATCAAGACATCTGATGAGACTGTTATTTGTATCCGCAACAAGAAACTTCCCTGCAAAAATTCATAAATTTTCTGGTTAAAATCTAGCATAATAAGATTTGTTTGGAGTGGGGTAGTTGCTTTCTCATCTTACAATTAGATCCTCCATGCAAGCACACAAAAAGGAAAAATGCCTATAGTAACACAAAAATTGGAAATATAGAGATAGACAAACAAGTTCAGCTCAGGAAAGTAACATCATCATAATACATTCTAAGTTCATCGCTAGACCATTTAAATTGAGTTTTCATTATGAATCCCATGCAACTGGTTCTCTATACGTGATAATCCTGTGACATTAGTAGTAAGTTCATGCATCTTTCAAGGTAAAAATATATGATACCTAGAAAGGAAATGTAAAACTATTAAACATGCACCTAACAAGAATGATTTTAAGTAATGTAAAATGGGTAGAGTCACCTGGGACGAATGTGAACCTCATCTGTTTCAAAGTGAAAGCGTAAAGAGACTTTATTATCTTTTCTTCTAATAATGGTAAAATATGTGGAAGTTGCAAAACTAGTCTCGTTAGCATGGTTGCCTCCAGGAGATGGATGATCATGGATCATTTTGGAAAAGAAACTGCAAATTTTCATAGAATTTATTAAAACATCAAATTTAACATTAACACGAGTCATACAAAATACATGGCTGCTCATATTTTAACTGGAATAATTGATTTCGAACATTTATCTCTTTCAGAGCTCAAATATAAGGTTCATATAAACTATTCTATTTTTTTTCCTTTTTTTCCAATTTTTCCTTTCAGGTAATGAAGACAAAACATATGGAAATCAAAACTTTAAAACAACACAATAAGCATCATTAGCTTCACGGTTGAGAAAACTGCTGATTCCCTAAAAGTAGTTTTTTATGTAGAATAGCTATAGCCTCAAGCTCTCAACCTAAATCTAGAGGTTATAATGAAAAAATTAGCATAAGCACCTGTTCCCACTTGAACAATCCCGGATGGCTCTGAAAGCTGCAAAACAAATTTACATTGTTCAGGGAATTAAGCAGAAAAAATGGAGGCGGCATAGATATCCAATTGTTACATTCGCTAAAATATTCTTTTAAAATAATGTAACTTAGTCACGAACCAGATAATTCTTTTAGGCAGGACCATTCATATTCTCTGAAAAGTGTGCACATATCTATGTATGGAGTCTGGACGTTGTTATTTGGGGTGCAGAGCGGGGAGGGGACATGAGGCTCTTCTTAAAAGTTCTGAACACAGATTATTTTTTCCCAATCCAGCAGGATCCTGGTTCCGTCCCTCGCACCTGCTCGCTGTCAAACTAACTCTGACTGGTGGAATGTGTTCTTTTTCCCTTTAATTTTGAAAATTGATGACAATGATGTCTATTTGTTAGTAATAACGGTGCACAATTAGGTCAGTTTCCATTTCGGAAAAGCAGTTGAACAGTTGCTCTACGTAACAGCTCCATATTCCATGTCCATCTATATCAGGAAAACCATGTCTAATGAATACCATGTCAATTAGACAAACATGTTTTGCAAAATATGAAGCAAATTAATCATCGGCATTATAATTTCAGTGTAAATAAGCTTCATTTATCAAGCATGAGTAGGAGAATTCTGTCTAGACTCTAAACGGGAAGCCTCATTGGATCAATAGAATGAGGTTATGACACAAGTCCTAGGTAAGAATGTACGGTTGGATTTTAAAAAACGAGAGATTGCTGCTGAGTGTCCATGTTCCACACATATTATAATGTGAATTGAGAAATCTACTAAAAGATAAGATTTGTAAAGACTTTATTAAACTTACAAACCTGGACAGACATCACATCTCATATTGACTATTGTTTATCCATATGACAAATCTTGAAGTACCTAAAAATAAATATTGACAAGGATACATCTCTTGGTATTCTGAGTACCCTCATAATATTGTTCAAAATTATGATGAAGTACAATGATCAAAATGACAATCTAAACTAACAGCAGAGAAAATTCAAAATCTGTGTGATAACTGATAACATGCAAGGCAGTACTAAAACTGTGAGCAACGTCATCCTGAAAGAAAATTTTTTTGTCGAATATACAACTTCCATTGAAGCTTCCACACAATATGTTTGTACTATTTCTCAAGCAGATAATTTTTATGTCACTCTTAAGTAGATGTCAGTTTTATTGACATGTTCAAATACATAGTAGATTTGAATACGTAAAAAGCAGCTCCTAACCTGTGCAGAACGGCCAGGTCCATCCTTGAAGCCTGCATTACCTGTGCCTACCAGTGTGACAACTTGTCTCTTGAAAGGGTCCAACCTTTTTATCTGCCAAATATAACAAAAAAAAATACATTAATACTGACTTAAATAGAAAAACTAACATCAACTTCAATATGCACCAATAAATTAATGCAAGTCCAAATAATGGGATCAGGCAAGAGCCTTTTAGATGTAAAATGACCAATAAAAGCATTGCCATATGTTCATTTGCTTCATAACTTTTTTTTTTTTACTTTTAAATGCCTTCAATAAGATGCTTGAATAAATTAAGAAAAGCATTGCATTTCTTTCAATTAAATTAGATGATCAAACACGAATATTCAAAAAAAAGTCATTCACCATTATTTCAAGATATAATTCTATACCTTGTGATTGTAAGAATCTGCAATATAAATTAGACCATCCTGTCCACAGGAAATGCCTAGGGGATGCTGGAGAAGTGCTTCCGAACCTATACCATCTTGGTCTCCAAACTAGAAAGTATAAAAGAAGAAAAAGTATACTCCATCAAGAAGAAATGCCGTGTTGGATCATGGATGATAACTGAAATGCATGCAAGGAGTAGTGGTGCATCATAAATATTTTGTTGTTATCATCCATCAACAAACATGATGCAAAAAGTGGATCAAATAAAGACAAGCTGAAACTAAACGTGAGCTACCTTAAAGAGGTTTTCAGGAAAAAATGGATCACCACCAGCAAGCAGCTTTGACCCTCCAGTTCTCAACTCTAACGCTCTGATGGAACTGCTTTCACTATCAGCAATATATATTTCCTGCAAGTCTACTCAAAAACTCACTTTGTCACATAGGGGACTGCTTTGACTCATGACAACAGGAGAATGAAGACTAAAAGGTTACCGCGAGACAATGTTAGTCCAGAAGGCTGGGAAAATGACGTGCTCAGTGGACTATTTAGCGAGCGAGCAAGAGAGCGAGTTGCACGAACAAGAGAGTAAGTGAGTGAGAGAGAGAGAGAGATGTATTCAGACATTAACCAAACTAAATTGGAGGAACAAATTATCAAAAATAAGCAAGGAATATAACAAGAGAATAGAACAGGCAAATATAAAGAAATACCATTGTGGTATGAAGTAGACTCAGTCACATTTTGTGCTTCAACAGACACGTTTGAAGACAAAATTTCAGATGAGTTAAATTAATAGAAAATAGAAATATTACCTTAGAAAACTACCCTTTGAGTATCGCATAGACTAGCAAATGTTTTGATTTACTCTCCACATGATTCAATTAATGAAATAAACTTTCTTTTTGCAGCCGCAATTGCAGGTATTATCCTACTCCATTGTGTATATTAACTATTAATTATTTCAAGGACATGAGCACAGTAGCATGCTCAGCCAGCCTGTTCCTATATACATTTTGAGGGATTTCCCCCTTGTGGTGCTGAGATTTCGCTAAATTTTTTGGTTCACATTAATGAAAGTTCTAATTTATTTCAAAGTGCCTTTGTGCCCTTATTATGCCTTTGTTCTGAGTAGTATCTTCTTAAAAGACTGTATTCAAGCATCATGCTGTGGCTTGATCAAAGTGCAAATGCATAGATCTTGACAAGGTTTAAAGCAACATGTTGTTTTCATGAGCTTTAAATTCTTTTGACAACTCAATGTGTATTCACTTTGGTTACTTAAGATGCTAAACATGTTTGTAATGCTATTTCATCTTGGGGCAAGTACAGAGGTACAACACGACTAAAAATGTGGGATTTTTGGTCAAAGGGGTCCGGCTGGGTATATACACAAAGTTGCACACATGCATATATAGAGGTTACAAACTGTGAAACAAATAAAAAATCTGAGAAAAGGGATACTGCTGGGTAGATGCACAAACACAAAGTAAAAAAGCCAACCATCTATGCAGCAATCCACTTGAAAGATTTCTTCTACTAGAGCTATAGAGCTACTGTCTTTCCCTACTTCCTATGTTGATACCCAACACGAAAATGACCCTTTGATAATGGGTTTGTTGTTGACAGAGTGGCTCTAGTGACAGCTAGGCTTGTCAACCAGCAAAGAAAAGAAGTTACCATAAATAAGGGCTGTTTGGCATGAACCTGGTTCCGACAACACAACCCATGCCTAAGGAGTAGGGGCTAGAAACTTCCTTCTTTCACCAAGTTTGAATTTAAAATAAAAGAACCAACATTGTAAAGACATATCGTAACGGGTATCAGTCGGACCGACCTATACGGTGTATCGTAAATGTATCAGAAAATTATTTTTTAATTTATAATAAAAAATAAAATTCAGAAAAATAAATAAAATTCAAAAAAATCATGAAAATTTTGATTTTATATTAAAATCATCACATATGTGATGAACATTTATGATTCATCATTCATAAGCCATAATATGTTAACAACGCATTAATAAATAAAACTAATATCTGCATAAAATAAATAGAAATTTATGGGTAAACTTTAGAAAACAACAGAAGTTTATGTAAAGCTTGAAATTAAGAGATTGTATACTTCTAGAAAAAGAAACACAGCCTTCTTTTCCAAACATGAATGGGTTTCCCACAAACAAATTTCCCTTTGAACCGGCCATTTCTCCCTCAAATTGATGACTTATTTGGCAATTTCTCTTAAAAATCAGCAAAAACTCTCCCTCCCAGAGCTCGTAAAAGTATTAGAAATAGAAGGGATGAAGTGGTTGTAAAAAAGAAATTGATCAAAAGGGGTGCTATGCCCCTTGTTTGAGAATTACACCATGTCAGACCTACAATACACATGAAAAATGTATATCATAGGCGTATCATATAAGTTTTGCCGACCAATATGATTGCGTCATATGATATACATTTGTATCATATGATAGGGACAACAGTGAAAAGGACTATGCAAATAAAGTTTTGGGCACAAAAATTTCTCATATCCATGATAAGTTTATTTAAAGGCACTCTACATAATAATGTAACTCAAAAGCATCTTGAAATTATGCAGAGTTACCAACCTGGGACCATTCAGGTTTCGCTCAAAACCATCACCACTAAAAGATTTAGTAACACCATCTCGTGTATCATGCACCCAAATTTGATGCTGTCCAGCCATAGCTATGTAAAGCAGTTCACTGCTTGGCTCAAAACAAACATCCCAGGGGGAGTTAAGTACCTGCTTAAAGGAAGGTTTTTAAAATCAATTTCAGCAAATAATATATAAAAACAATCCTCACAAAGGTCAATCAAATTAATGACCATGGCATGAATGAACAATGAATGTATTGGATTCAGAGCTCCTTTGATTTTGATAAGCACCACTGCAAGGTCATGATGCAAATCACAAGACAAAAAAGAACTTTGTGCTCCACAGTCTTGCCTGATTGCTTCCCCTTCCACCACCCTTGTAATCAGAACCTTTGGTACCATTTCCAGCAAGTGTCCTTACTGTCTCGTTAACAAAATCAATTTCCCTAAAGAAAAAATAACCTGATAAGCAAAGGAGACAAGACCTACCATAGACTTTAAAAAATCCAACCGATTTGAAGAGCTAAATGGAAACATGAAATGGTATCACAAATTAGCAACATGGAAACAAAAGGTTAATTAGGTATGGATATATAAAAACAAGACTATTACAGGAATAAAAGTCAACATTTAATCAACCTGAGAAGAAGTATATCTAGGTATATCAGAACAGAGTGTAATCACAATCCAACTGATTTAAAGAGCCATATGGCAACATGAAATGGTATCAAAAATTAGCAACATCAAAACGAAAGGTTAATTAGGGATGGATATATGAAAGCAAGACACTTATGGGAATACAAGTCAACATTTATTGAACTTGTGAACAAGTATATCGGATATGTCAAGACAGAGTGTAATCACTGCAGGGAAGTTATGGCACATCCATGAAAAAAGAAAAGGTACTTTACAAAATCTCAAGTAATATGGTGAGAGAAGCAGATTCTCTTTCAACAATAAAGAATCATTTCCCAGACCAAGCATGAATAGTTAGACAAAGCAGTGCACTTTTTAAATAAACAAAAGCTTCAATCTGCACACATGCATGTGTCTTTACAATAATATGATATGCAAAATATTTTCGAAAATTTTTCATTATGAAGCTCCTTCTGATTACTTAAAGGAAGGATATCTGTACTGTAGTTACCAGGTTTTCATGCTAATCAAAATGAGTATACAAGGTGTTGAAATAACAAAGTTTATTTTTAAGTGTGGTAGTTATTTGATTATTTAAAAGTTAGAGTTCCCTTTTGTCTTTTTATAACTTTTTATGTCTTACTTATGTAACAGCCACAGCCATGCCCTAATCTCTCTTTAAATAGAGATTAGGGGACGATATGAAAAGTGTTCTTTCTCTCTCTCTCTCTCTCTCCCTCTCTC
>JAANDH010001207.1:0-57941 GCA_011799765.1 Nymphaea thermarum
CACCAAACACATAGAGATTGATCAGCATTTCATCCGTCAGAAGGTTGAAGAAGGTGAAATCTTGCCTATGTATATACCCACCAGTGAACAAATAGCTGATCTCTTCACCAAAGGACTCACAGGGCAGCATTTTTGGGAATTGAAGAACAAGTTATGCATGGTCAAATCCCATGCACAACTTGAGGGGGGCTGTTAAGCTCATGTACATGGGATCGGGTCAGACAGACCCGATCCAATTCTTTTATTCTTTAGTACTCCACGCGCCCCAATGTACTAGGCGGTGGCATACTTGTGATTTTTCACTCTTTTGTGTACAATCTGTTGTAAGGTGATTAGGTCACTATTCTTTGACATAACAAAAGATTAAGGGATCGCAGGGCTCATTGCTGTCTGCACCTTTTGCCTCCATCGAACTATTCTCCATCTTTTCTTCTCAATCTCTTGTTTACAGCTGGAGAGACACGAACTTCTGAAGATTCTTACAGATATGTGACTTGGCTCGTTCCGAATGAGCACTTGGATAGCTTGGCACGAAGGGAGTGATGCCTTAGTGTAGATAACACCACCCGCAAATGATCTAAATGCGCCTCTTCATCTGCACTAAAGACAAGGATGTCATCAAAGAAGAACAGTACGAACCTATGCAGGTGCGGCCAAAAAATATTGTTCATGAGTGATTGGAATGTCGTCGGGGCGTCAGTGAGACCGAACGGCATAACGCAGAACTCGTAATGCCCATCCGGTGTCAAAAAGGCTGTCTTAGGAATGTCCTGCGACGCAATCCGTATCTGATGATATCCTGCACGAAGATCCAACTTGGAAACAGGGCTGTGCCCTTGAGTGCATCTAGGAGATCTTCCACAATAGGGATGGGGTAGCGATCCTTCATAGTGATAGCATTTAAGGTGTGGTAATCCACACAAAACCGCCAGTTGCCATCCTTCTTGTGAAGGGCAGGAAATGCAAAAGGGCTACGACTGGGCTGAATAATTCCCTACTCTAGCATTTCCTGCACCAGTAGAGTTAGGGCATCATGTTGGGTCGGGTTATACCTGTATGGTCTCCTCTTCACGGCTTCAGTCCCCGATTGAAGCTCTATGTGGTGGTCATAGGCGTGTGCAGGAGGTAATCCATGAGGAACATCGAACACGTCTAAAAATTCCTCTAGCAGGGCTGGTAGTTGCGCATCCGTGAGGGTGGTGGTCGTCCTCTCTTCTGTCATGGCGCTAGTCCTGAATAACACATACGAAGCGGCTGCCCCTTGCAGCATCTTGGATACGGCGGTCTCCTGACTGGTTGTCTTGGAGTAGCCGACAGGGTTAGGCGCCTCCCATCCGATTGTGTAAAGTGTATTTTCATGTTAACGAAGTCCCACATTACCTTGCCCAGCCCCTTCAACCAGTGAATCCCCAAGACAAGGTCTACCCCAGCCATGGCTAGTGTATACAACTGCACTGAAAACCCATAACCCTGGATCTCCAGCTTCTCGTCGGTGCACCGCCCTTTACATTTTAGGATGCTTCAGTCTCCCATGACCATATCAAACGCCGGTTGGTGGTCTATTGTACACCCCAGGGCTCTCTAGCGGATTTCTCACAAATAAAGTTATGTGTGGAACCGGTATCCACTAGTACACTGACCTTTCGACCTCGAAGCCGACCCTCGACGTGCATCAACTGCGGTACCTCGTGTCCCGATAGAGCATGGAGGGATATTTCGAGCGAATGGACGAGCCCTTCATCACCTTGCCCTCGCTCGCCGATTGTTTCCTTAGGGGTGTCGTCACCTTCTTCTTCCACTAGGTACATGTGGAGTCATCTACAGGCATGGCCCGCATCCATGGTTGATCACAGTGGAAGCAAATATTTTGACGCCATTTTTCACGTATTTGTTCCGGAGTAAGGCGGCGAACAATTGGGCGACTCGCTGGTTTGCCCATGTTAACCCTGTCTGGTGGCGCTTCTGAGCTCGTGGCGGCTACCCCTTGAGGACGAACCACGCTTGGCCCCCGCCTGAGGACCTGATATCAACGATGCTTCTCTTCCACCATCCGAGCTGTCACAAAATAATCATGCAATTTGAGGGGTTGCATGCTCTGCACCTCAATACGGATCTCCTCCTTGAGTCCTCCAACAAAGGTGCCAATAAAGGCGTCTGTGGGCCAGCCACGAACCATGTTGCTGAGTTCTTTGAAGCTCTCTTGGTACTCGACCACTGTGCCCTTTTGCCGGATTTTGGAGAGCTCAATGTTATAGTCGATATAAGCCGAAGGCCCAAAGCGCAGTGCCATGGCTATGATTAAGGACCTCCAATCCGGGCGTCCGTGTTGCGCTGCTAGCCAACGGTACCAACGAATGGATGCCCCTTCGAAATTCATGGCAGCGTGAGCCACCTTCATTGTTTCCAAAATCCCATGGCACTCAAAGAATTTCTCCGCCTTGAATATCCAACTATGTAGATCTTCTCCACTGAATTGAGGGTAGTCAATCTTGGCGGGTTTGAAGCGCGTCGGATCGGTAACCCCATAAGTGTCGGTAGATGAGTAAGTACCGGTAGAATTAGGGAAAAATCCCACGATGGAGGAGTGGTGTAACGATGGGCAGGGCACTGCTGGTGGGTAGGGACACGCCGAAGGAGCCAAAGGCAACGCCAGATCCGCTAGGTGGTGACGGAAAAAGAGGCACGGTGCTGAGTGGTGGGGCCGGCGGCTCCTGAACCGCGTCGACGGCGCTGGGTACGGAACAGATCAGGGGCCACGTGCGTAGGCGAGCGGCTGCTGGTCGGTTGATCTCTCGACGGAGGACTGCCTAGGGCGATAGACAGTGGAATTGAGGGACGCGGGGCGGGCTATTGAAGCAAGTCCAAAAAGCCCACCGCGATCACAGCGTGCAGGCGATTCTCGGCCTCGACCTGAGAGCGTTCCATGTTTTGCAGTCGGCGATTAACCTCGATGATCGTCTCCTCCATCCAGGCACGGTGCGCTTCTACCGCGGCTAAGGCGGCGTTATTGAAAGAGAGTGCATCATGATCATCGGACGTCGGCGGCGGTGCAGCCATATGCGGCTCTGATACCACTTGTTAGCCGGCGGCTAACAAGCGGCATGAAGGAGAAAGAAGAAGAGAGGAGAGAACGAGAGAAAAGAAAATCAACTTCAAGACTGATTAATTAGGGCAAATCTCAAGCTTAAGTACAAAACAACTACACTTCTGGACCGGACAGACACCTATTGAAAACAGATCTGTATTAGACCAATCTAACATAAAACTTAAAGAACACAACTAAGACACACAAATACTGATGCTTAACCCCCATGTACTACGATTTATATACGGATCGTAACAAGATCAAAGTATCAAAAAAAAGAAAAAAAAATCTTCACTTCTATTTCATGAAGTTCTTGGTGCAAGTTGATTCATTTTCTTTCGGCCAATCTAAAGCTCATCTAAGGATGAAATATCTTAATCAATAAACAAAATATTACTCTTTGAGGTGACAGGACATGCTTAGGAGATAAACTTCTCAAGTGCAACTCATCTTGTGTATGCATGTGCACGTGTCTATGCTTACCTTTTGGTATACATGTCATGGATAGTGTCAGTTCATACTTGTGATGTTGACTTTGGAAAAGACAGTAGTTCCCATTGGTGTATAATATGCAGTTGCGCTCATAAGCAGTTTTTGATAGTTTAGATTATTGGTTGAAGGCATGTTTTGCTTACTAGCATCTTCATGGCTTATTGGATTCAACAGACGGGTACATAATAAATATTGCCAAAAGGGCTGAATTATGCAAGCTGCATAATCTTGTGAACATCAAATTCCAGCAGATAATATTTTTTGTCTTTTTAAGATAGGTTATCTTGTCTTTTATGAGTTGTCATCTAGTTACATCCCTAACATTTCAAACTTGGTGCTTCAGATTGCTTCAGTAAGGCCTCAAATCGTTCCTCTGTCCTAGGTAAGCATCAATTTGTTCGGATAATAAGTAACTACATTTTTTATCTTTTATGACCATACAGTTTCTTATAGATATTATGTGTCAATTTTATCGCCATGGTGAGTTCTCATGGACCTATGGTTTAGTTTTATGTATATTACTTACATATTTTTTGATACTTCAGGAAAACCTTTGGTCATGTCCTTTCTGGGATCCAGTGGAATATATGCTGGCTGCACTGATCTTGCATATCAACAAGCTATATATGATGGAGCTGATATCCTTGATTGCCCAGTTCAAATGACAAAGGATGGAGTTCCTATATGCTTAAATACTACAGACCTTGCGCCTAGCACAACAGTTTCTACATCAAATTTTGTTTCTCTTTTGAAAACCATTCCAGAGATTCAGCAACATGGTGGAGTCTTTACCTTCGACCTCACATGGGAAGAAATTCAAACCTTAAGACGTAAGTAATAGCTTGTTGAAAAATATTTAAATTCTAGAGTTACTACATAACTAAAAGAAATGGTAATAGTAAGTGAATCACCATTGACCCACTTTCTTTTACTTGAGAATAAGAACCTTTGACACTCATGAATCTGAAGCATGTTCCAATAAGGAGAGGCCTCACTGTAGATATTTTCTCTATGCCATGCTGATTTGATTCCCTAGCCTGTCTCTATTTCATGCTGAATATGTTTACTGCAACATAACAACTATAAACTGCTGATGAGCCATCTGCATATAGAATGTGGGTGCTTGCACATACACACAAAAATGACATAGATGGCGTCTGAAGTAGTAAGCAATTATCCTTTTCTAAGTTGATTTGCTTTATAAGATTATTTTGGAAAACTTATATAGATGTTCCACTTCAACTAGTTTAACTTATAAATCAGCCTATAGCACCTTTTTTTGGTTCTATGTAGTGCCATAATTATCACATGCTCAGTGTCAAGTCATTTTTCTCTCACAATATCCTCAATTTTAAGTTTTGACATCCATCTTATTGCATTTTAATTTCTCAACTATCTTCTAAAAACTTAGCTGCTATGTACTCTGGTGGGAAAGCTTTCATGTTGTAAAAATGATGGAAAAAGTAGGTGGTTTGTCAAATGTCTTATTTAAGTTCCCAATTCTTGCAGCGGTAATAGAAAGTCCATATGGTTTTCAAGGCCTTTTCCGCAATCCACGTTATGCTAATGCTGGGAATTTTATGACCTTACAAGAATTTTTGGCTTTCACAAAAAATCACCCTATTACTGGGATCCTGATTGACATTCAGGTGCGTAAAGTCTGATACTTCGAATTCCTTTTGATCTGATAATGCATTATGCATTTAAATCCAAATATGAGTTGATTGAAGACTTGTTTGCATTTACTCTTTAGACCCATGAAGTTTTTCTGCTTTATATCCTTAACTTGTATATATTGTTCTCCAATAACTAATAGCAACTAAGGTGAACAAAGCTTTGCAGAAGTGCAAATGGTTACATGCATCTCAATCGATTTTTTTCCTAAATTTCCATTAAATCCGTTCTGCTTGCAGTTTTGCCTCATTGATATGATGCATGTACTATGTACATGTTGGCTCATGCACTGTGCGTGTGATTCACTTAATGTAGATAGTGGTACCTGAAATAACTTGTGAAAACAGATGCTGTGTTAACCACCACAGCCTTCAATCACCTGAAAGGGAAGGAATAGTGATCAGGTTCCCAAAAGAAATGACAGCCAGAACAGAGGCAGACCCTAATTTCATTTGAGTATTGTTATACAAAATAACGGGGAATTAAGAGTACATAACACAGAAGGTAAATAAAATTCTGCCATGATATACACTTGGTTATTATTCACAACAGTGAGCATTGTGGATTTGGATCCAACCCAGATCCTAATACTTGTTATGACCCTCCCATAAGTTGTGCATGGTCTTCAAATACATGTAACATATTCTTTACGGACTAAATTGATGCTTTGTGAAACTCTTGAGTGAACAAGTTAGAATGTGATGAGACTCGATCTCTTCCTCTTTAACTTTTGTTTGATATAGTGTTGATCCATTTTTTGTGTAACTATATACATGATTAAAGACAACATTTGATAACATTCTCTTTGTCACACAATGAATGTAAGAAACTCCTCCTAGATTAGCTAATAAGTGCCTACCATGTAGCTTCAGCTCTTCCAGCTGCCATAGACTTCCATTAGACCTCGATGCTAAATCTCACAATAACTCTTCCTTTCTTGTTGCTCAATGAGACCAGATTTTTGTAAGAAATATGAAATATCTAGAGACAAATTTTCTTTCATCGGGATCTCACATCCAATCTATACCAGTGTAAGTAACAATTTCATGCCCTCCTTTGTCAGGCAAAGTTCTTCGATTAACTAGGCTATCTCTAATAGTTCCCAAAATATCGTTAAAATTCTCTCACAACATTGACATGACAAGTTCTTAGCTCCCATAGATTGAAATACTAGGTTAATGAAATAACTAGTATCTGGCTTAGTGAAGGTAACATATTGAAGCATCCCAACAGTGCTTCAACATCTAGTTGAATCATCATATGGGTCTTCATCCTTTGAGCTTAGACTTTGGTGTAAAGTACTAGCAGTGTTTAGGGGATTACAATCTATCGTCACCATGCTGTTCAGTGGATCAAGAGTGTATTTGTGCTACATAAGAGTTAGAAGATCACCTTTCTTACTTCAGCCGCAAGCAAATGTCTTATATTTCCAAGATCTTTCATCTTGAAGTTTTACATCAACAACTTCTTCATTTTTTGAGTATGACTGTCTGAATTTCGTGTGATGATTATGTCTAATTAGCAACATCTTTATCTTCAAAGATGAAATGGACTAGTCAAGGAAGCATCTGCAAAAACCATCACTTTCAATTTTAGGAGCAAGATTTTCAAACAAAGGACAAGAGGCTTGCTATCTGGGGAAACTGAAATGCATTGGGAAAAAGCAAGCAGTTGAATGCTGACAGAAAATCTGTGCAGTCCTCATAAATGATTGATAAGATGGTTGTTTTTTTATATCTTACATGTTAATATTTACTGACTTTTGAGTTGTCCTCTTCTTCGACTGGTATTTTTCTTTCCATATGTTTATCATTGTGGCAAAGTATATCAAATGGAAACAGAAAATTGTCGTTGTTTACTTGATTTTGGTTACTTTGAAAGCTGCTTGCTATATAAGAGGTTGCGAGATGGTTTCTTAATTGAGTCGCTCCTTTCACAGATTTAATTCTTTAGCCGAAAACGCATGCCCTAGGCTTTCCTTGTAAATTTTGTATACTGTCCAAATAGCAGTAGTGCAATAGTTGTTATGGCCGAGTGGCACGGGCTCTTCAAAAAGTTGCTGCACCCGAGTTGTTAAATATAAGTTGCTACCCGCAAGGTGATATGACTCTGGTGCAGGTGTGGTTGTGGTGATTAACAGTTTACTTTCTTTTTTCTTGCATTATTGGTAGAATCATAGCTTGTTACTTGTTAATTTTGTTGTCGGTGGACAATTATACACACACACACACGTGCACCTGCATCCTACACCCATGTGATGTGGCCTAATTTATTTTATGCCTATTTGTTCCTTCTGGTATCCACACCATCCTGTGGTATGATAAATGTGTTTGGTTGGATCTTTTGCCTGAATCACTCAAGACTCCCCTTGTGTCATGCATGAGACACAATGGCCAGTTTCTGTAGATGTACATGCTGGACACGTGGGCTGACATTGTGGAAATCAAAGTGCTTTCATAAGGAGGGCTATCATTGTCCCATACAAGCGAACAGGCTTACCAATATGTAATTTTTTTTTCTGCAGAATGCTGCCTACCTTGCACAAAACCAAGGTCTCGACATAGTGAATAGTGTAATCAAAGCTCTGGATAGTGCTGGTTACAACAACCAAACCAAGCAAAGGGTGATGATCCAGTCCGTGGACAGTGCTGTGCTGATTAAGTTAAAAGAATCAACCAATTACACACATGTCTACAAGGTTACTAGTTCCATTAGCAGCATCCTACCTTCTGCTATCCAGGAGATTAAAAAGTTTGCAAGTGCTGTGTCCATAAGGAGGCAATCGGTGTTCACACTTAATAATGGTTTCACTTCAGGATTAACGAGTGTCGTTAAGAATATCACTTCTGCAAACTTGACTGCATATGTATATGACTTGAGAAATGAGTTTACCTCTGTCTATTCAGACTTCTTCTCTGAACCAAACACACAAGCTGGTGCATTTCTTAAGACAGGTTTGGGTGGCCTCAGCACTGGATTTCCAGCTACTGCAAAGGCATACTTGAGTAAGTTTCTCTGGTTCTACAGGTGGTGCTTTTCTTATGATTTCTTTGAAATGATCAGGACCTGAAAACTACTTTTCATGATCCCAACAAGCTTATAAAGAAACCTGTTTATGTAACATGGTTTCTTGACCAGTTTCAGATAATTGACAGTGGTGCTTCTCCATTGCAGACAATGCGTGTTATGATCTTGAAAATGCACCACCTTACGAGCAAATTCCAGTAGCTGGTTCACTTCTGTCTTCTCTTCTTTTAAATCCCCCGCCTGCACCAGCTCCATATGCATCTCTTACAAATGTAAGACAACAACCCCTGCCCCCTGTCATGCAGAAGCCGCCAAACACCACTGCACCATCTTCTGCACCTCCACCGCACCCTCCGAGCAGTGCCTCAGAAATCTTGTCATATAGCACCATTTTGTATGTTCGCATGCTGTTATTGTTCAGCCTCCTGTTACATAGAATATAACTAGCTTGACGTTCTTCAGTGTTTACAGCGAAAACCTTCCTTTCACTTCCTCTTGCAGCTGGTGAGATACTATTGAATCTTGTTAAATTTTATGAAATTAATTGCTTAGAGTTGTTCTCTTGCTTTCAGAGGGCGACTTCTGTAAAGAATAATTGAACTTCTTGAGTTGTATTTACTCTCTCTCTCTCTCTTTGTGTACACACACACACACACACACACACACACACACACACACACACACATATATATATATATTTAAATGGGTGGTTACAGTGAAGTTTGAAGTCATGTCCAGCCGCCTAATGGATTGCGCTCTCAATTGTGCTAGTTCATCTACGTGGTGGGCAACAAACGCGGATTCAACTCTTGCCAGATTCTTAGACAATTTATATCGAATCTTCATATGGTTTGCCTTTTGGCCATAATCGTTAAAAACAAGCCACACTTTAAGCGTGTTTGAAAGGTGGAGAAAGTATGAGACGAGCATCTGTACTCTCTTCCACTCAAACACGATGAAGGGCGTCATATGCATATTTTTATCATAATTTGCCTCTGTTTCTTGTCGCACTTTCGTGCCTGGATTGGGTGTGATAGATGCATGAAACAGCCCATTTGACACTCTTCACTACGAATTTAACACACGTTTAGGGCATGTTTGATGACAAGAGAAGTTATCCAGGGTGTTCGTTACCTTGGATGGTGAAATGGAGTTGGACCAGGGTATGTATTGAGAAGTTGTCCAGGGTGTTCTTTATCTTGGATTGGTGAAAGTTGGACTCTTAGAATCCCCACATGTAAAAAAGTGAGAAAGAAGATGAATGTATCTGCGATAGAATTTTGTAGCATTTTAAATTGAAAGGTTCTGTGCCAATTTTTAACCATATAAGAAAACGTTTCACCCATAAAAAAACCACTAAAACTTTTTGTTAAGGCGGCCACTTTCACTGTGACCTTACTTTCACTAACGTCACTAAATAAGTTCTTCCTCTTATAACTGTTTCTTAACTGTGATTAAAAATATGAATAAAGTGGATACTGACATTCGTATCCTTTTCCATAAAAAGACGTAAATATTTTTCTTCTTAGGCAACGTGAAAGAATAAAAAAATTAACAAGTTTTAAAAGACAAACTCGAACTTAGAGACTTGAAAGCTGTGTCCATGGGTATGGGTACATTTACAGAAATGCATGTACGGGCACAGCACACACAGGTATATATAATTATATATATACACACACATATATGTGTGTGCGTGCGCAAAATACTAAAAAAATCTTCTAAATGAAACCAACATTTAGACATGAGCAAGTGATATAAATAAAAACATTACATGTTAATAACTCTTGAAAATAAAATGAAAGTTGAGTTGGAAACAAACTAAATCAAGTAAAAATAAGTAATTTGAATCAGTTTCGATCTAAAAAGTACCTACTTTACCATGATGACACAAGTATGAGGTTTTATTAAAGTACCCATGTGACTTAGCTTGAAAGTTATTGGCTGCCAAAAGTAGGGCTGATGTTTTTGAAAAATGTTAAGATTATGCTCAATTTACTCCTATAAAATTTTAATTAGGAAGCTCAATTTTTTACTCTAATTAAAAGATGATCACTTGTTCATTTCAACGTATAAGATTTTCCAAATGTTGTTCAATCCAACCATACAAAGAATGTCATTCTATGCCATCAAAATAAGCTGCTCACAGGCTATCAGCAAAAAAAACTAACGTTCCAAATTGCCAACATGAAAATAACAACATTAATACAAGATTTCATCTATATCGAAGAAATCACCAAGAGTTTCAATAGTCTTGCATATCTAAGAGTTTCAATAGTTTTATAAGTTGTTATAATCAACAAAGAAATCACCAAACACCAAGGCTTCCTCATCATAAGGAAAGATATGACATGCAAAAGAGTTTCAATAGTTAGTTCACAAATTACATAAATATGAAACACTACAAATTGAAAAGGATTCACCATGATAATCATGCATTCTATCAGCCTTTCTCGTTAGAATTTTCCTCATTGTCATGGAAACTATAACACTTATCAATGTAAGCATAGTACTATGTTAATATCTAAAACAAATTAGATTGAATGATGAACATCTTACACTTCACACAAGTTGCTTTCATCATGAATCCAGCTCTATGTGCAAATTAGTGCTTCAACATTTTCAAAAGTACTGGTTAAATATAAATAATTATTAGGAAGTCTTCCTAATACACTAAATGTCGACTCTAAAACATCTATAGATAAAGAGATTGATAATACATCTCGAGCTATTTTGGCTAAAATTTTATATTTGTTTTCATTCACCTTCCATCAAGATAATATGTTGAAGTCCTTAGTATGTGCAATTTCTTTCATTGGATCAGTCAAATATTGTTTTAGATTCGTAAGAGTCACTATAAGAGATACAGTGCTGAAGTATGCTTTGAACTCATATCCCCCTAAACTTTTTCTATTCTTTAGTTATAATTATGGCAATAGATGTACTACCTTTTTCTATGTCTCTTGCAACACTATCATCATACATGTTCTGTATTCAACATACGATTTACGAAGGGTGCTGTCTATGATCTCATATTTAACCATTGTATCAGGTTTATTCCACTTGCCAAGCAAAAACCTTTAAGTACAACAATTTGAACCCAAGATCCAAAACAAATGCAATTCCAAAAAAAATATTATAATTCTTGAAGTATTTGTCAAATTTTTCTTGCATTTTGTATGTTAACCCATATATGTTCATTCGTTGTCTCACGATGCTTACACAAATGCTAGTAAATTGAAGCAATTTGTTCAAAAAAAAAGATAAGTTGTCACGTATTTAGTGGTAGAGATTATGTTTGTTGTAGTGTAGAATATCTTTAAAAACTTACATAAATTAAATGCATGAGACCACTCATCCTCAAGAGGCAAAGATACATAATTAGGATCACATGAAGCCAAATATTGAAAGCAGTCTTTGAATAATAATGCATCTCTCAATATGATAAATGTAGAGTTCTATCAGATAGAAATATCGTTGTTTAAACTTTTTTCTCATCCAAACTCATTGTATTTATACATTGTTTGAAAGCATGCAGCCATTTTGGTGATCCCTTATATATTCTATACTATCATAAATTTTTGAAATTGTATCATTCATACTATATGTGCACCACAACGACTATGAAAGTGTTCCTTTGTTAATAGTAATGGAATATTGTTTTTTCTTTCTATGGTCTTTTTTAGTAAACCTATGCTATTGTCATTTGCTGAACAATTATCAACAATAATAGAAAATAACTTCAATTGAATTTCTCACTTAGTAGTAATACATTTTGATCAAATATCACACATACAACTTGCATTGTGTGGTAGAGACACATGTATAAAATTAAGCATATGTGAATGCAATTTCCAATCTCTGTCAATAAATTGTATTGTCAGACATAAGTATCCTAATGTCTGCTGTGAAGACTACTATCAAATGTCAATGAAATCATTACACATGAATATTTATAACCCTTTTGATATCTCATTTTTTCAGTCTTAAACATTGTCTAAACCTCTTTTGTAAGCATTTTTATGGTAAATGAAATAAACATTAAATTACATACCTTTATAAGCTCATTATGATATTCATAATCTGTGAAACTAAAAGGAGCCATACATTTCCTTACATTTTTCATATCAATTTTTTGTAGGCAAAGGGAAGTTGCACTAGATTCACTAACTCCAAATAACAAATTTTGTTCTTCTCCATCACTAATTTGTTTTTTAAAACATGAATCTCTGTGTCATTTTAAGTGACTAGTCTCGTTAGCACTTTGCCCACATAATAACTCACTATGATGTTTGCATTTTGCATACTCTTTTTCCTTAAACTTGGCCAATATAAAGTCATTTTACACTATTGAAATTTTTTTTCTGTTGGAATCAATTTCCCTGTCAATCGATGAATACAATTAATTTTCTTCCATGCATGTAGTGGATGATATACTTCATTTGTACAGCTAAAATGCACAACTTACTATTTAAGTAGAATGAAAAACCTAAACACATGAAAATAATTAAAATGCATAAATCATGAATGACTGAATGTACGTGCATATAGTTAAACTAAAAATCAATTTAACTAAAAAACAAGGCCAATCTCTATAGAAGTATGCCAAAACAAAGAATTATGCCACAAATCAATTTAACTAAAAATCAATGAAAAGGAAGATTGGCACTGATGGACCACTGGTGGTTTTTAGGCCAATTTTTAGAGTGAGGACCTTGATGCCTAATAGTAGCTAGAGGTGGGGGAGGTTGTGTTGAGCTGCTCATGCAAATCTTACGACGGAGGGTCTGCGTCCGGCTGTAGGTGGCCATAGGTGAGTTAGGACTTGGCGAGAGACAGACATGGAATGAGGGACTTGAACAAGAGGGGTGAGTCAACGGCTAGAGGGACTAAGGAGGGACTTCAATGTCCAACAAGGATTTTAGTAGGATGTCGGTGTCCGATGGGGAGGCAGCCACGAGGGGCAACATCACCTGTAGGCAGTCAGGGAAGGCGGGGGAATCAAGGGAGAGCAGGGGGCAGCACAATTGTCAATTGGCAACGGTGGCCACAACAGGCAATCCGGACTCTGACCTCAGCAAGTGGCCACAGCAGCGCCGAGCCAATGGCGGTGATGATACAACGACAGACAAATTGAGGCAGGGGACCCCATAGCGGCAATGTTTCCATAATTCCTTTCTTTGAAGACTGAAGAGATAAAGTGAAAGTGAAGAGTATCAAGATGAGTTGTTAAGGTCGAGTCGATCTAATGGGCCAATCGGGCCCTCGAAAGCCTGGTTTGGCTATCGATGATCAGTTTGTAATTTTGTTCGGCTGGACAGGTTGAATTCGGCAAGTCCACACTAACACCCAGACCCAAGCCCTTGTTGGGCCAAGTATTGAGTACTCATCGATGACCCGGAGGCCTACATATAGTCCGCAACAACCCTACGGAGGAAAGGCCCCCTAACCTTTTATTCCAACAGCAAAATATGTACAACAAAAAATAGTAGTCTCTCAACATTAAGGGCTAGAACAAGCCAAGAAAGGAAACCAAATCTAGAGGACACCCAAAGCCGAAGGAATCAAAATTACATTGTTTGGGTTATAAGAGACAAAATATCATGAGCAGGTTGTTGTTGCAGAATTTGCACTCTAGGAAATAAGTAGCTGTAGTTGTTATGCCAACTCTAGAAGGGTCGACATCCTTCCAGCATAGCCTGAAGTCTTCTAATCCAAGGCTTGTTGTTAGAAATCAGTAATATATTCTGGAATCTCTCCAAACCACCACCCATCAAGAGCTGACAAAGGATAGTGTCTTCAGTAGTTCGCAGTTGACCTCCCACCATGCTACACCTTGATCAAGATGCAAACCATTCGAACCAGCTATCTGCCATTAGAAGCAATAGAGGCAACTTGCAGACAAGCTTGTCCAGTCAAATACATGGGAACTTGTCAGGAACAATCCCCGTAGTCAACCAAACCTTTAGGTCTTTCCTGTCATCTACAGAATTCCTCATGATAGTATAGAAGCCATCAACACATACCCGCCAGATGGTATGACAGTCTTGTTGAGGAGACGAGGTATCTTCTTTATGAATTGACGAATTGCGCCTACACCATATTCTCCATAATATGATGTGAAAACAGATATTCCAGTACTTCATAAGCCACCTTCTTTTGAAGCAACAAGATAACCACTATTTTAACTCCAAGACAATAGTGCGTTGGGGGTTGTAACTTCTCTTGAATTTAGAAGTAATGAACTCCCAAATTTTTGAAGAATGTGGACAGGAAAACATAACATGGTGAGTAGACTCTTCATCTTTGAGACAAAGAGCGCATCTGTTGGCTAAAGAAATGCCACTTTTCTTTTGACGATTGAAGGTAGGGAGACGATCACTACAAGCCAGCCAAACATACCACTGCGCTCTAGGATGAGCCTAGGGAGACCAAATCAACTTCCTCCAAGGCTCTTCGTCAAATTTCTGTCTCACCACCTCCTACTTTGACGTTTTGATGTTAGAGGTGGGAGAGTTATGCCAAAGAAGGAGGTCTTGCTGCGGTTCTAAGTTAGGTCTCTCCATCCCCACTCTGGAAAGAAAGTCCTTGAAGTTGTCAAAAATAGGAAGATCAGAATCAAGGACCTGCTTAATGGAAAATTTCAGCGAGAACTTAAAGACAGATCTTTCCAAATAATTCAAATGAGCAATAAGGGGAGAGCCCCTCCAATTGTCCATCCAAAAACGAATGGAGCCGATACCAACAGTCCACCTGACTTGATCTTGGATTTGAATTCAACTTTTTCTAACACCTTTGAAGAACCAAGACTCCTTTTTAGGGCATTTTAAGGTCCAGAGGCTGTAAAAAGAAAGATATTTCTTCCTGATAAAATTTACCCAAGGGGCATCATCCTGGCTGATGCGCAGCGTGATGCAACCAATACTAGCTTTGTTCCAATCATCAAGCTGCTTCAACCCAACACCCCATTCTAACATCGGGCGGCAAAGAGTCTTCTAGGGAACCAAGTGCACACATTTCCTAGCTTCTTGGCTGCCCCAAAGGAAGTTAGCCATAGTAACTTCAAGTTTATGCTGAATAGACTTAGGGAGCATAAAGACAGAGCACTAGTAGCCAATGAGGCTTAAGAGGATGTACCATATCAAATAAAGATGCCTTGCATAAGAGAGAAACTTAGAAGACCAAAGTGAAAGTTTCTTTTTCACCTTCAGAACTAGAGAGCCACTGCATATTACCCACAAAGAGGGGAACACCCAAATAAGGAAGAGACAAAGAGCCTTGTAGCCAATCTGAGTTGCTGATGAAGGAGGGAGGAGCTATTTGTTCCCCAAAGGAGATCGCATGAGATTTTTGTGGGTTAACACATAACCCAAAAGAAAGCTTAAGGGCCTCAAGAGCATGCATAACCTCACTGCAAGAACGATGGTCACCTCTAGAAAAGATGATAAGGTCATCGACAAAGGTGAGAAGAGAAGTGCAAGCTTCTATCCAAGGGATATAGAGAGGGGTCAAGGAACCATTCCAACGTCTATATTCCAAATTTCTAGAGAGTTCTTCCATAACAACGAGGAATAGATATGGAGACATGGGGTCCCCCTACCTCAGACCTTTGTGCTTAGGGTGAAAATCTCCTGGAACCCCATCAATGAGGACAACAAAAGAAGTAGAGGAGACGCACGTCATAACTATGTCAACCCAATGTGTGCTGAAACCCAAGTCGATAAGAGCATTCTTAAGAAAGGCCCAACAAACCCTGTCATAAGCTTTGGAAAAAACAATTTTTAAACCATATATTACTCTGACGCAAGCCCTCAAATGAGTGAATACATTTATAAGCAAAGATAATATTCTCTGTAATTGATCGCCCTGGAAGGAACACACCTTGATCCTTGATAATGACTTTTTGCAGACAATTTTTCATGCGATAGGAGAGGAATTTAGATATAATCTTATACAAGATGTTGCATAAAGCAATAGGTCGAAGATCATCAACTCTGTAAAGGCCCTTTTTTTGGGAATGAGGGCAATAAAATTATGATTAATTTTCTTAACCAATTTTCTAGTGAAAAGGAAGCTATTAATAACCTGCAGTAAATCATAGCCCACAATACTCCAATGGTGCTGATAGAAGGAAGCTGAGAAACCATCTGGGCCCGAAGCACTACTCCCTTCCATGGAGAAAACCACACGCTTCACCTTGTCAAGAGTGGCCGGAGAAGCAAGGTGGCATTATCTTCTAACAGCAATCTAAGGCCATCAGCCATCTTATTCAGGTAGCAGCCTGAGCCCTCCTCGGAACCAAGACGAGCACATAGAGAGTCATCGCAGATAGATCTAATGTGGTTCACATCGTTGATTCTTGTCCCTTCATGCTCCAAGGTTGATAATGAATTCTTCATTCTACGGCCTTTGACTATTGCCTGGTAGTAAGCCATATTACGGTCGCCCTGAGCCATCCACCTGACATGAGCTCCTTGCCTCCATAAGCTATCTTCATCTTCAAGGGATGCTCGCAATTCCTTATGGATTAGAATCTCATAATTCTTGTCACTTATAGTAGAAGCCAGTTCAAGAGATTGGATCTTGTCAAGTTCATCTCTTAAAGCTTTGATACGAAGTGAAATGTTGCCCACACAACTCCTAGCCCAACTAGAAAGACTAGATCGAGTGATTTCCAATTTCTTGATCACCCTCATCAGGGGGCAGCCGAAAACTCTCGAACTCCAAGCCTCTTGAACAAGGTAATTGCACTGTGGTCTACTGGCCCAGAACTGAAAATATATGAACTGAAAAAACCGATTAGCGAAGTTTGGTGTGAATGAAGTAGACACTTTGAGAGCAGAGTGATCAGAAGTTGATCTAGGAAGGATCCACAAATCAGTAAAGCTGCCCCATTGGGCCTTCCAAATATTATTAATAAAACCCCAGTCTAACCTGCACAAAATTTCACTTGCACCCAGTCTGTTGTTGCTCCAAGTAAACTTGCGTTTAGGGTAAGATAGTGGAAACAAATGGCAGTTCAAAAACAAACCTATTAAAGGAAGAGCAGGAGTTCAGGTTAGGTGGGTGGCCAATTTTGTCTGAGCTATCCAGTATAGCATTGAAATCCCCAACTGAAGGAGTCGGGCCTTGAAAATAAGATAAGATGTTTTGCAGAACAATAAGCACCCTAGCTCTTTCAGTATAACATGGAGGAAGATAAATACCCCCAGCAAGGAACTTGACATGTGACTGTTTGTCAGTGACCTCCAGAAGGATCCAATACCTATGCAAATTAAGGACCAACACAAAGAAGTTTTGTGGTTTCCAACCACAAAGGATATAAACAGTACCATCAAACAAATCAGCATTGGACAAGGTAGATGAGAACCAAGTAGACCAAAGTTAATGTGGAGCCGATCAACATGAATGAGAGTATCAAACATGAAAAAACTATCAATAGCCTCATGCTGCACAGTGAGAAACAAGTCATGTCTAGCAGAGTTTCTAGCTAGGCCACAGATATTCCATGCTAAACACTTCATTGAAGAGGGAGGAATCAGTTACCTGCTCGGAAGGATTACCTTCACCGCCAGTAGTAGGAAAGTCATTGGTCTGAGATGGTGGGGCAGTGTCTGAAGGGGCCTCTACTTGGCAATGGCTCACGCACTTACGCTTTCCTGCTGGCCCCGTTGGTTCCAGATCAGCAAAACTGTGTTGGAGTATCCTGAGCTAATTTCTTATGACCAAACAGTCTGCTGCCTCTCCCGCGGCTATGAGTAGCACCCCCTTCTGAAAACAAAAGTTGAAAATTACTAGCTTGTGGTTGTGGACATCCTCTTGGCCTTCATGGGGAACTTTAGCAATGGGCTAAGAATTGTGTTTAGAGGACGATTTGAATGAAAAGCCAGGGGGTATTTCAGTAGGCAAACTTTCGATCCGAAAGAAGGGGTTAACCATGTTGGTCTGGGTCTCAGTTGCTGCCTTGATAATGTCTTTGCCCTTAACTCTCCTTGTTATAATGTCGTTGCTAGGTTCGTGGTGGGATTGATGCACACAAACTCTATTAATATGATCCTGATGGGGCGAGACGTCGTTGGCGGTGATAGGACTCCTCACTGGTTCTTCGTTAGTACTATCTAACTCCAAAGAGAGAATTGATTCTTGGATATAGGTAATCCCTTTTGTCCTTCTAGATTGGGCCCTTTGCTGGAGCTGGAAGCCTTCATTGAGTCTTTGCCTTTGGCCACCTCATGAAGATAAGTCCCTTGACTACGAGATTCACGCTTGGGACATTTATTGAGTGGATGAGAGTTGGCACCACAAAACTTGCAAAACTGTAATCTCCTGTAATAGACTAATGGTTGGGTGAGGGTGGGGCAATCCTTTAGCACAAACTGAAAATTAGGGGGAAGAGGGGCACTCAAAGGAAGTTCAACTCTGATTTAGCAAAACCCCCTCGATTAATGTCTCTGGTTTGAGTGTCTGTTTCCAAAAGATCACCTTGAAGACCCTTGGCTATGCTGTTAAAGTTCTGTGTAGTCCACATATTCGGAGGCAGATTTGGGCGTCGAATCCATAGAGGGGCAGAGAGCTCAGCCGGCATGGTGAGAAGTTGTCCTGGCTGCCAACGGTGGGTAACAAGAGACCTACCCCCAACCCTCCAAGCTTGCTTCTGAAGAATGCATTATAGTTGTTGTTCATCCTCAACCCGAATGATAAATGTGCCACCAGTAAGAATGGTGAACTTAGGGTAGGCTTTCCCTGCCCATAGCCTGGTGAGTTCCAGAAAAATAATGGAGAAATTGGTGTGCCCATTAGGGGAAGAACCATGCAGCCGAGCCAAAGCTGCTCATTGGAACAGTCAGTTCATCTCTTCATATGCTTCTTTAGGGATGAGGATTTGGAATCTGCCATCCTGAATCTCCACCTCCAAAGGGTGCTCTGGAAGGCTGCCAGCAGAAGGCCCTCCTGTAACCAAAGAAGCCCATGAGCGTTGTCCACACCCCTGTTTCATACGACAGCTAGGGAAAGACGGTGAAGGGGGCCAGGAGTTGGAGGTTTCCCTTTATCCGATGGAGAGGATTTAGATCCTTGCAATGGGGGGAAGACCTCGTCCGATGCCATAGGCATCTCCATGGCCCACGGTCCCTTCCCCACCTAACTCGAGGGGGAAGAAGCGCTCAGCATGCCCAAGGCTTACATATAGTCGCAAAGGCCTTTTGTCATAGATGTATGTGGTCAATATATTGTATATCTTAGCATGGATATTTTGTTTGGTAGCTATGTAAAGATTGCGTTTAGGGCTTCAATGTTGATTGTTTTAGGGTTTGATCATATTGATCATAGTAAATTATTGGCATGATTAGTCCCATTCATATTGGGTTGCAGAGAACCAATATCGTCACATTTGAATCACCCATAGAATGTTTATACAATATCTTTTATATATATATATTAGAAACCAGACCTTTTAAATATGACATTGAGGGTGCTTTTTTGAAATCTAACTTTACCACTATGATCATAAGGATAGTTGATGCAAAGTATAAATTAAATTGATCATTTTTTAAAGTTTTAATATTGTTTTTATAATAAGCAAAAATGAATGGCTCTCATAGCAGCAACATTTTGATAATAAAAAAAATCAACATTTTTCATAAAAACGATTTGATTCAAAGCATGTTTTATGTCGAAATAGTTTTTATAAATGTATTAGGATGTTTATATTTTATTTAGAATATTTTTTAGCAAGAAAATTAAACGGTCTGGTTTTCTTGGCTGACCTATTTGCTCTGGTTTTTGTCGCTGACCTATCGGCGCCAGCTCCATGGATAACTTCTCTTTTTTTCTTTTTCATTGTTTCTTTAAGGCATTGATGAGGTACACCACCTTTCCCTCTTTAGCACTCACTCTATTTTCTTATCTCTTTGAGTCAGGTCCATGGCCGACTGTCCTTTCTGGTTTCCCTCAAAAGTGTCAGGCCCGATTCGTACTCCCAAAAACTTGCCATTAAACTTTGTTGATCGCATCATCTTTGCTTACGGGTATAACCACTAACCTTTATACATTATTTTTTGTCCTTTTTAAAATTCGATACATAGTTTGCTTAGTCTATAGTTAGCATATAGCTGAATTTGATTGGGTTGGATTCAAAATTTTTCCCTCTTTTTCTGCTTTTGTTTATTTTGTTTGAATTTGCTGATTCAGGTTTTGCAGATCGCGGAGGGCACAAGTTCATGAATTAACATAGGTGTTTTGTGGCTTTTAAAGCAATCAGTGGCTTTGGAGCTTCCGCATGAGAGGGTTTTGTGAGTGCTTGTTCAAGTTGGCTGAATTTTTGCTCATGGTGGTGGGGTTGGCTATGGTGGGGTAGAAGATTTACTTTTTTGTGGAATAGAAATGGAACTTGGATAGTTTGAATTTGATAGTGGGAGAAACCAGTTCGGAGATGATAACTTTGGCGGTCATTATGGTGAAACTTGATGAGCTTAGTTGAGAACTTTATGGAGTTGATCTTGCAAAGTACGTATGTTCTTTTGCTCCGTTGCTGCCCTTTTCATTATTTCTATCTGGTTGCATATTGTGCCTTCTAGCTAGGCATATGATGGCTTATAGATAGAGGAAGTTGTTACAAATGCATTTGAAGGAAAGCCTTAGTCCAAGAAAAAGTCCGGACCTTGATGGCTTATCAATCAAGTTGGATTTTGATTGCAATGCTTGAACATTCTGGAGGGCTAGAGCTTAGTGCAGAAGTAAGTTCTAAGCTATTAGGCATGTGAAATAGGTGAAAATTTTGTGGGTGCTCGTTTTGGCATGCATCTCTTCAGCACTGGTTGCACTAGGTGTGAACCACTTGTAGTGTTAGTCCTGATCTTTATTGCCCACGAGGTGGGTTATTAGGGCCACATGAGCCGAGTCGAGCTGAGCCTAAGCTTGGCCAGCTCGAGCTTGACTCGGCTCAAAAAACTCCAGGTCGAGCTTGGCTCGAATTCGAGTCGAGCTCCTTATAGCAAGCTCGAGCTTGACTCGGCTACACAATCAGCTCGAACCCGACTCATTTAACCCATTTAACTCGTTTAGGTGTTAGCTTGTTTCACATTAACTCGTGTAAGCATTGACTCGTTTAACTCATGTAAGCATTAACTCGTTTCACTCGTGTAAGTGCTTAATGTAAATTGTGAAACCAGTTTTGGCAATATTATATAGAATACTGATTTGCGAGTCGAGTAGAGTATAAATGAGTCGAGTTCGTGAAACTCGAACTCGGCGTGTTTATAAACGAGTCCACGAACCAAGTCGTTTCGAGCGAGTTTGGGTTGTGCCTGAGTTGGCTCGGCTCGTTGTGTCAGCTCTGTGGGTTATCTTCGTTTTTATTGCTTGTAGTTTATGTAAAAATGTTTGATGAAGATGTTGAATGGCTTTTTGAAGAAATTCAACCGATCAATTAGTCATGCTGCTACCTTTCTCTTACATTTATTAGTAGCAACATGTGAAAAGAGAAGCTTGCTAACATGAAATGCCGCTAGACGTACACAGCTTGATTTTACAAACATGTTGGACATTAAAGGGTCTCAAAATATGTTTTATCTTGGGAGGGTAACCACCAAGTAACTTGATCTGTGTTCATGAAGTTCATGCCTTGTGTTTCAATTGTGTATAGAAAATGGTATATAAACTTTTGAGTGGTTAAAAAAAAAAACGATTATGATTAATTAGTAAATCAGCTTAAAAATAGAAAATGTGTTGCTTTAGAGTAAATTTAAGAACCTTGCTTCCTCTATTCTTCAAGATAAACCTCTTTTGATATTCAAATACACCTGCAAGAGTGACCTGAACTGGTGAAGTGATCAGCCGAGCTTGCATGCATATGAG
Source organism: Nymphaea thermarum (assembly GCA_011799765.1). Classification (NCBI taxonomy): domain Eukaryota; kingdom Viridiplantae; phylum Streptophyta; class Magnoliopsida; order Nymphaeales; family Nymphaeaceae; genus Nymphaea; species Nymphaea thermarum. The sequence goes on from JAANDH010001207.1 coordinate 22,133, forward strand.
AGAGAGAGAGAGAGAGAGAGAGAGAGAGGTAGGAAAGCAATTGGATCTCAAATTGTAAGCATATAACAAAAAAGTAATAACACTTCAAGCATACAATTGATGCATCATGTGGAAACCATACTCATAAGAACTACAAGGCTTCTTCTTTCTAAGTAAAAAATTACAGTTTCATCTATGTACATATTTTTAATCGCAGAACCTTCCAATTTTATCAAGAAGTTGACTTAACGCTAGCATTGGGAACTGTTGGCTGCATCCACTATCCTGCCCTTTTTGGTTTAGACTTTATCCTAGCTTTCGGTGCCGACAAAACCTTTCTGTCCTGGTTAAGTCCATTTAGGCAGCAAGAAATAAGCATGGTCTCACCTTGAGGAATATGCCCTTCCAATGAAGTATTGACAAATGCTCCTTCCAACAATGAAAGATTCTGCATAAAGACAACAATTGTGACTCGATGCCAAAATACACGAGGAATAGATAGTTGCAGCTCATCAATTGAAGATAAACCACTAAATTTGAAAGAGGCAAAATACCTCCAAAATAACAGTTCTTAGAGCAGTCCATCAAAAGCAGTAAGAAAAAATCAAAGAGATGATGATAGATGAAGCCAAATTCTTTAGGGGCGTTCGATCCCACACACACACACACACACACACACACATAGATACAGAGGGTTTCTTCCTTTGAAACCGTCTCTGTGTCGGCTTGCAATTATGAAGCCCTCTACATTGACGCAGAGGGCTTGCGACTGTGAAGCCCTCTCCGTCAATGGCAAAGTGTTTCATTGACGGTGTGAAGCCCTCTACGTCGACGGCAGAGGGTTTGCCATTGACGCAGAAACCCTCTGCGTCTATGAACAGGGTTTCAGAGGAAGCCCTTTGTGGCGTTGCAGAGGGTTTCAACTACCTGCCTTTCTCTTCTAAGGACCTTCTTCTCGGTGCCTTCTATTTTTTCACCTGCGCAGGTTTTGCCAGTCGTTCGTTGGGTGGGTGATGATTGGCCTTCGTTTTGGGGGTGATGAGCAGCGGAAAGCAACGGTTTGATTTTTGGTCATGGATTCTCATCCCGACCCTTGGGGGGCGTTTGATAGATGGAATTATGGAATTGAAAATATATTTCCGGAAATATATTTCCTGAAAAAAGGGAATGAGAAAAATATTTCCGATTCCCATTTTGATGAGTGTTTGATAATTGAGAAATATATTTTCAGAAACATATTTCTGTGTTTGATTTTTAAGAAACATATTTCCAGATTTCCAGAAATACATTTCTTAGTTTGATATCAGAAACTTATTTCCAGAATTTGTGTAAATAGAACACAATACAGTAATAATTTGCAGGAATTTCTTACATCACAAAGATCACATGAAGTTCAACCTAATAAGCTTGATTAATTTGCAGGAATTTCTGAATATCAATTGCACTTTACAACAGAATCATTGAAACTAGAATAGATTTACAGAAGTTTCTTTCCTTGGATCCATGCCAAAAAGTCCACAGAAAATTTGAAGAATGTTCATGTTGTGAACAATCTCATCCTTATCGACTTGTGCAACTGCCATAATAAGACCAATAAGAAAACAAAATCAGATGAGGCTGACCAGTGGCAATTATTGGAATGGGTTATTGCAGGAAAATTGGACATTGGCATGCAATTCCAAAAATAGAATTGAATACAATTAGTGGCTTAGCAGCTAATCACGATCAGCCATTGTGAAAGGGCAATTTTCTCATTCCCAGTCGCACATACAATGAGAAAGGGCAAAAAAGAAACATCGTGAGACTATTATTATAAACTTGAACAGCGTGAGTTTTCTTTCAGAATAAGCTAATCTTCTCTTTTTCTGATCACTGGTAAGAAATGTGGTGATAGGAATGAGAAAAGATAAACTGACTTCCCTTCTTTTGGATAATGGAGTGAAGAAACCGGTACGAACTAGGACTTTATCTCGGTTAGCAGTTAATCAGTCAGTTTTGATTCTATGGAAACGTAACATTTTCAACAGTCTATATCTACGTTGGTATTGTTTAAGTTTAGTTTGTTTTGGTGTTACGTCTTCAAGTATTTTCTCGTGGAGTTCTTTCGTAGGTCGTACACCTGCTGCAATCAAGCCCTGCACGGTCCTTTGCACGTTGAGAGCATTACCTCCACCAGTATCTTCATTGATAACAAAGGAAGCAAAACAATTACATCTCTTCCAAAGTTTCTGGAAAATGATTATAAAATGGGCATGCCCACAAACTATCCAGCAGACAATCATGAGTGCCAGACTGCCAGCTTTATTTGATAAATTCGATCTATAAATGTAGGAAGCACTATACATTTATCATTGAATGCATTATGAAATAAGTTGATTTGACATAACAACCTAATTTCCTGATCATAAAATTTTCAAAGTTTTGAGCCATTTCAGAACAGTGAGACTGATGCTCCTAGAAAATCCATTACATGGCAAAATAAGATGATGGACAACATGTCAATCCTTATATCTGCTGGGCTTCACCCAATCAAGGGCACAAGACAAATTAACAACATTTTCCGGAAAGATTATCAAATTTGTAACTGGTGATTCCATATATCGATCAAGAAACCGAACATGCATCATTACTCCCAGAGTTTGGACAACAAAATCACCATGTCTGAAAGTGGTTCGAACCGGTGTGACAAGTCTATGTTTTCTTTCAGAATAATCTTCAAAGACATTTGCAGATTGTCAGCAAGTTGCAGTAAGGCAACTAAAGCCATCACTATCTGGAACTGATCTATTCAAAAATGTCAAAAATGCAAAAGCAAAGGCATTCAATATCTGGGAATGCAAAAAAGGCACCATTAAAGTGGACTTTGCAGTCACTATTATCGGAGCTCATAGTTGCTGACAAAAAGACAAAAGCTACCATTAGTAAACTGGTGCAAAAGGATAATTGAAATCGACACTTCTATCTAGAACACCAACCAACACAAAGTGGCAACCTCTACGCCAATCGATTTCACTAACAATATGGGCATCCAAAAAAAAAAAATAGTTGAGCAAGAGGTAATAAGAAGTAATTACGATTTCACTAACAATAAGAAGCATAGACAAAATGTAACTTTGATCATGTCTACTAGATCTCTTGTGAGACAAGATTCGTGCCTTTATACAACTACCATGGAATTGCCAAATAAGTAATGCACAAGATATAATGCCCTTCTGGGTGGAAACATTATTCCGGAATCGACCATAACGGTCAAAAAAAAAATTCCACATTTGATACGCAGGAATTTTTTTTAAATTTTGAAATATTATTCGCTTGCTACAGTAGAATTCTCGTGTATCAAACGCCCCCTTGGGGTGAGACGAGAATTCCGGAAATAAATTTCCGGAATCGTTTTCAACGAGCATTTTTCCCTTCCATCCCCAGTCTAATGAAGCTGGGATGGATTTCAAAAATTTGTAAGGGATGTTATTTCTTGTCTACAGTAAATTTCTAAGGTATCAAGGGTAAAATCTCTATGGTAAACTGACAGGAGGGTAAAATTCCCTTTTTCTTGTTTCAGGCCATGTTTGATGGCCTGGAACTTTTTTGAAGGGGAAAAAATGCCTAGTTTGATAGACAGGAAATTTTTTTCAAGGAAATTTTTTTTGACCGTTTGAAAGATATCATCTCCTCACGTAACAATTATGCATATCAGATACATCTTTTTAAATGCATGAGAGAAATAAAATGGCTATGCAAGACAATATCAAAGAGAAGATGGATTATAATGAAAGACATTGAGGTCGACGAAGATGTTCAATCTCTAATTAAATAAAAAAGTTTAGAATAACTTCATTTTTCCTTTGTCATGTGGGCCTCTCTGCATAGATTTTGGTTCTTCTCTGTGAGTTCCATAAATAGAATTTAAAATTCAGCAAGGAAGAGCAAGAACTTTTTTGCAATATCATCTAAAATTCAAAAACCTGTCTGTTTAAAAGATTCCCAAATGCTATGTCTATTCATGTTTCCAACAGTTCTGGTTTTCATTTCACTTACACTTTACAAATAACTTTGATGATTGTTTTACAGTGGGGCAGAGATAGGAAGATTCATTAGCATGATGACGAACACATCATCTATTCCGAGATCGTGTGCAGCTTTTGCCCTTTTGCAGGTGCATATCATGTGTTTCTGTGAATGAGAACTGAAGTGTATATATTATGAGAATTTTTGGACAGACACTGGCCACTGGAAAGCTTTCCAAACTTTCACGTGGCTGCCAAAGGCAAACATGTTTGCCAGTTTCTAGACAAGATTGGTGCTTCTTCAATGCTCATCATGCCAATTTTATTGGAGTCTAGTAGGAAGTCATCAGACTGTGATGGATATTTCGTGAGCTACTGCTCTTATAAATATTGCAGATCTCTAATCTGCAATTTCTACCATCTGAAATTTAATTTCTAGTTTCTCTAATATGTTAGCTGGTGACATTTTTTACTGTTAAGGGGCTTGCTTAGCTGTTTAGCATAATCGCTGACACATAAGAAGCACCACAAAAAGGGAGAGAAATTTACAGAAAAGCATTACTATTCAAACTCTTGCGATGTACAGTGGTGTCTAGAAGACTTTGCTGATATATAACTAGAGGATTCTAAGTTTATACTGATGGAGTGGCATGAACAAGAAAATGGTGTAAAATCCAAACTCATTGACAAGTGACAACATCCGAGTAGTGAAGGTATCCAAAGATTGAAGATCCTTACATCAGAGTGCTTCCAACTTTAGAGCCCTTGCACAATTTAGTTGGTCCACATGAGCAGGTTAGCCAAGGTTGGGAGTCTCAGAACATCCAAGACAAGTCTAGAAAGAGGAAAAAGTAAAAGAGGGATGACGGAGGGAGAGGAGGACCGATAGAAGGAGAGGGCTTTGACTGCGAAGAAGGCTTCGACAGAGGGAGAGGAGCAGTGAGAAGGAGCAAAGCGAGGAGAGCCCTAACGGTCCAACTTTTTTCTGCATTAAAATCTCCCTTGTTGTACAATTTTTTCGAGGTAACATTTTTGGCGTTTGATGGCGAGCGAAAAAACCGTACAAGGAAGTGAACTTTACCTCGATGAATAGTGTTTTCCCTTGCAATCAAACGTGGCCTGGGGTGAGACGAGAATTCCGGAAATAAATTCCGGAATCATTTTCAACGAGCATTTTCCCCTTCCATCCCCCGTCTAATGAAGCTGGGATGGATTTCCAAAATTTCTAAGGGATGTTATTTCTTGTCTACAACAAATTTCTAAGGGATCAAACGCCCGCCCGCCCCCTGATGGTCCATGTAATGTGAAATATAGATATTTGAATATTTTATAAAGATTATTGGGAGCAAATTTAAACTTACCAGACAAAGTGAATTATTCATATTATTTGCCAAATATTCCAATGGAATTTGTTAACTTTCTCATGGTAGTAATTTCAAATATCTGAAAATGCTGATAAAAGGGTATCATGTTTGGCATTCCATTTTCTTTTGTAACAGGGTTTTCCATTGTTTAGGTTAATGACATTTCGGCAGCTTAACAGACGACAATCACACCCCAAAACAAAGTAAAATTCTAGAGAAAATAAGTAATATGACAAGAGGATTACAAACGAAAAATCTTGACAAGCTAAATTGTCCAATGATATGGTATCGTTCAATATGCCCACATCATTAATTACCTACATAAGGCATTAGGAAAATATAAGACTAGATAAAAAAACAAAACCTAATTCAATGCCATATCTTAACATGATCAAGAGAAACAAATTCCATGATATGCCTCTTGATCGCAATCCCATGATTCATTAACTCAACAGCCTTTGCATAAGATTATGCTTCCACGATAGCACCTTGTTTAATCATATGGTTGCAAAGGAAAATTTGTTTTTTCATTTTAGGTTGGGCCGGTACTACTATTCTTCCGAGTTATGGGCAGTCAACTACTGCTATAGATGGTTATTGACAAAATGCTTCAAGAAATAACAATGCATATACTAAAACAAAAATGAATTTCATTAGTGTTCATCAGAAATCAACAGGTAGTCGAAAAAACTTGGTTTCATTTTAGTGTCCATAATTTATTGGCAAAAGCTTCCCAAGAGTGTATGGACGATGTAGTTGATGTGCAGGTCTAGGTAGATGCATCATTTGACTATTAGCCTACTTTGGCCAAAACCGTATATTGTCATATCAACCAGAGTCTATTTCACCTCTTTTAATCTTAGGGCATTCACAGGCATATCCAGACAAATGTTTAAGCTATTTCCACAATCAATTAGGACGTGTGGGATGTTTATGCCCCAAGCTCTTACCACTATATAGAGTGCACTACTATGGAAATTGGTGAGACTTTGGCAAATCATCGTTAGAGAATGCGATGGGCCCATTGACCATCACAAACTTGATCGTCTGTGCCAAAGTTTCTATAGTTGTAATGGATTTTACTTTAATTTTAACGTGCACATCCTCATGGCCTTGTCTATTAGTGAAAGGAACATAGATAAGGTTCAATACTGAAACATTACGGGGAATCTTGAGGACCTAGTTTGACGCTCTCTATTTTGTTGTACGAGATGATTCCTATTATTCCTGTGAAGAGGGTTATGTACACCCCTTAGTGTACAATAATTTAATGTGTGTCAGCTATCCATTTTCTATGTGTTTAATTAGCACTTGAATCTAGGTCCATCATGGGGAAGCTGAATTGGCAGCTGTGGTTGATAAACAAGAATGCCTCGCTGGGGAAGGCAGGAATCAGGTTGTAATGGCCAACATGCCCATCTGGGCAGCAAAAGCATCTTCATTTTTCAAACATATGAAGGAAACCCATCGATCAGAGAATAGTGAGAGTCAGCAGATGTTGTCGGTTGAAGCATAGTGCGAGTGAGTGGACATCGCCTGTTGGAGTAGAGTGTGTGGACGTTGTCAGTTAGAGTAGAGCGACAGAGGCAACAAGGAAGAAGAGAGAGCAGAGGTGATAAAGTTGTTGGTCGGACCAAAGTGAATGGTTTCATCAAGGAAGAGGGTCATCCTCAGACCAAAGTGAGCAGAGTCCACTGACCGGAAAAAACATTGATGATGACAACTTAGTGGTTTCATCCTGGTTGGTCTTGCCCCTTTCATTATCTTAGATCCTTTTCATTCTCTTAGATGCTATAGGACACATTTTTTGGTCATAGCCCTTTCGTTACCTCATACTCCTTTTGTTATCTTCGTTGCTAAATGACACGTTTTTTGGTCTTATCCACTTCATTATTTCATACCTCTTCTGTAATCCCAGATGCTATAAGACATGTTATTTGGTCTTGTCTGCTTCGTTATCTCATACCTATGTCGTTATCTCAGTCGTTATAGAACCTGTGTTGTTATCTCATACCTTCATCATTACCTCAGATGCAATATAACCCATGTCAGTATCTCAGATGTTGTAGGAGTGTGTCTCTATCTCATAGGCATGTAGTTATCCCAGAGGCTATAGGACTCATGTCGTTATCTCACACGCTATAGGACCTGTGTCGTTAACTTAGATGCTATAGGACCTGCATCATTATTTCATACCCGCGTCATTATCTCAGATGTTATAGGACCCTTGTCGTTATCTCATTCCCATGTCATTATCTTAGACGTTATAGGACCTGTATCGGTATTTCATACTCATGTTCTTATCTTTGGTACTGTAGAACTCATTTCATTATCTCATATCCTTGTCATTGTGGACCACATTTTTTGGTTCCAGCACCATTCCGTTAACTCATATCATTTTTGTTGTACCATATGTCATATGACTTGTTATTTTGTACCTCCCATTTCATTATCTCATACTTCATTCATTATCTTAGATGTTATAAGACATTCCATCTGTTTTGTTATCATAGATGTTGTAAGACATGTTATTTGGTTTCACTCATCTTGTTATTTCATGATTATTTTGTCTTTTGTAAATTGATCATGTCTACTTTTTTAACACATATAGAAGAACATCATACTGACCGTCCATTGTACGACATTTATTGGTGTGAAGTTGACCAGCACATTGACCAAACATAGAGAACTTGGTAAAGAATGAGTTGATAGTTGTAAACAATGAGTTGGCAAAGCCGATAGAGGATATGGTAGCTAAAGCTGCTGTTGCAGGCAGAGCTGGATTACAAAAATGAAGGGGAAAATAAAAAATGAGGGAGAGGAATTTGTGGAAGTAGTTGAGAAGACCGGTATAGAAGAGTTGAAACTAGAGATTGTGGAGGAGAATCGATTATTAGAGGGAGCAAAGGAAGTAGTTGTGCAGCCAGTGATGAAAGGGGTGGAGGATATCCTTCTCTGCTTGAGCAACATATCCTTGAGGAGAAAGACAACAGATGACGAGGAAGTTATAGGAGAGCAACAGGGCGTAGTTGTAAAGAAGGAAGTTGCATTGAAAATTAGAGATGCCAGGCAAAGGTAAACAAAGTAACCACTGTCGAAGTGGAGAGGAAGGTAGGAAGAAAAGCAGCAGAATGTGTGACATCGATCTAAGTAATCTATGATGTTTCCCTTGTTGGATAATGGATGTTTATTCAACTATTTTTTTTATTAAAGTTTTCGTGTTCGATAATGTATGTGATACTAGTATGGTAGTATAGAAATGTGGGTGTTACCAATGGCGTTCTGTCGTCGAATGGTATGAAATACTCTCAGACTTTCAGAAAAAATGGATTGAAAGAAATAAAATTCAAGGGGCTACTGGCCCATGGCTACGTGGAAATCCAAAGGAGGTCCTTGTACACCCTTGCCCAAAAGTGAGATTCTCTGACAAACACATTCATGTTCGATGGATTTGAGATGTTGATTACTCTCAAAAATGTTGCAATGTTGTTTGATCTGAGAATTCACAAAAAAGCTATGTTGGAGAAATGCATCTATAGATTGAAAGGAAGAGCAGCAATGTTCTAGGGGTGATGGAGTTAGAGTTCGAGAATATTGTTGGCTTCAAGAGAAGGTCGACATCAATCATTGTGGCAGCACTACAACATAACTGGTAGCATGTAAAACATGACGCACCTCACAAGAAACGGACCAAGCATTGAAATCCTTTATTTTTCTCAACTAATACAAAGTTGGGTTGGAAACATTGGGCACGGGAGGTCACCTTTTTTTATTTACTTGCCTTTTGTCTATTTAGTGACAATTTGGTATCGAGAATAAATTGGTGGTACATTTAATTTTTGGAAGATTTGAACCAGGAGCACAACTATGCATAGAGGCAGTTGTGTTTGCATATTTGAATAGCTAGTTGGAGCGATTAAAGAGTGCAAGAAATTTATAGGAGGATTTTGGTTGTTGATGCAGGTATAGATAGTGTGTTCATCATCAAGTTAACTTATTTCAAAAAAATTTGTAGTGCACAACTAACAAGACATTGACTTGTTCAATAGTTATGGATGTAGGAGCACCTACCTTCTATTAGATCAATTGTGGACCATCTATTTCCAAACGCATGATCAATTCATGCACAGTGGAAAGGTATCACTCATAGAAATTACCATGATCCAGATGTATCCAGGTCAATCGTAATTGAGTCTTTAGATAGATAAGATATTGTTACCAAATAGTGTTTAATAGTTTGCTCAATGAGGATGTTGGTATACTTATGAACTTTCATTTATGTACAGATGTGGTTGAGCTCATACGCTGTTAGAAAAGAGACCAGTCGGAATATCGTAAAAGTGTTTGAGTTATCATGCAAAAATGTTTGATTATTCTACATGAACGAGACAAAAATGTAGCATGGAAGTGCAATCAATTCCATAGCCCTACACGAGAGTACAAAACAAAACAGCCATCAAGACTGGATTTAACTATAAATCATTGTTCATGAAGGAGCTCCATAATTGGTCTTGTCATGGTGAGATGGTTGTTGTTTACAACACGAGGGGTTTGTACTAGGGTACTGTCGGTAGAATTGTGATGCAGTGCATCATCGCGTGCCCCAAAGCTCTTTGATCAAGTGGCCCCCTCGTTGATCATGATATGCAGCAGCATTCCTTACCTCGATCACCATCTGCACATAGAGAAACTTGCCTGCCTCAATCATCACCCATAGCCTCATCATCATCATCATTATGATCACCATCGTCGTGAACACTAACGTTGGTGGAGGAGCATGGTTGGAGGGAGATCACATCAAACAAGCCTTGGAGCATTTTGGCATAGACATTCATAGTAGACAAAACCAAAAGCATGTGGAGATTGCACACCAGCGTCATGATACTTAATGAGGAAGACAAATTATTAGTGGCAACAAACATGTTGTCATTTTGACTGGCAAAATAGCCACATTGAATAAGAATTTGTCAAAGTCAAAATGGCATGAACATTGTGATAAAAGTTAAAAGTATATTATTGATGACAACTATCTTTATTGGTGTGTTTATAATGTCTATTAGTGGTATGAGATAAGGACTATCTGTTCATAATGTGAGATGAGATAAGACTGTTCACAAATAATAAGGATAGTCTGTCCATGGTGTGAGATAATAAATACCTGTTAATGGTATGAGATAATGACTACTTAAAAATGGTGAGGACCAACTTCCCATAGTGGGAGATAAAGAAAATCTGTTAATAGTGTCAGATAAGAACTATTTGGAAATGAAAAGGACTGTTTGTTAACTGTGTGAGATAACAAGTGTTTTTCAATAGTGTGAGATAAGAACCATCTGTCCATGGCATGAGATAACGAATGTTTGTTAATAGTGGGAGGTGAGATAACAACTATTTAAAAATGGTAAGGACTGTCTATCCAGGGTGTGAGATAATGAATGTCTATTAATGGTGTGAGATAGTGACTACTTAAAAATGGTGAGGATCCTCTGTCCATGGGGTGGGATAAAGAGTATCTGTTAATGGTGTGAGATAAGAGTTGTCTAAAAATTTGAAAGGACCTTCCATGAATGGTGTGAGATAACGAGTGTTTTTCAATTATGTGACACAAGAACCATCTGTTCATGGTGTGAAATAATAAACGTCTATTAATGGTATGAGATGAGATAATGACTGTTTCAAAATGGTAAGGATCGTCTTTCCATGGTGTGAGATAACTAATGTCTATTCATGATCTGTGATAATAACTATATAAAAATGGTAAGGACCATTTAATAATGTTATAAGATAACGAGTGGCTGTTAATTGTGTGATATTGTTGGAGATATGACCGTTTTCCAATGCTAAGTTTGTAATACACAAAATTCATTGCTCATGTTATTGTTTTTGTTTTCTTCTTCACTTTGCTAGATGCAAAATGCATTGTTCATGTCATTACTTTCTATTTTCTACTTCCTTTTTGTGCATTCTATTTGCTACCCTTAATGTAACATCGTTCACAAAGTTGTCACATATCTTTTTTCTAAGATGTGGTATATCATCATGTGAAGAGAACCACAACCTAGTTCTGAGATGGTTATCTACTACCTACATAGTAAAAAGCCAGTTCGCTACCATTATAGATTGCTTGCGTGTATTGGATGATGAATATGCTGCAATCCGCTACCATTATAGATTGCTTTCGTGTATTGGATGATGAATATGCTGCAATTGTATGCATTGTTCTGGCAAGGAGCTGCCCTACTATGAAAAAATGCTACTGAGCCATGTTGATCCCACACTTACTCTATAAGAATTCTTTCAAAAACATCAAATCAAAATGTACTAGTTTATGTATTTCCAATGAATTATAGTATCAGAAAATAGTCTTCTACATGTCGAGCATGTACAATACATAATAATGGCACTCATCCCATAATGTAGAAAGCATGACCTGCATTAGGCAATGTTGGACATGAGCATAAATGAAATGTGCAAGAACGTTCCATGCATTTGTTGGTAATCAGTTGAATATAGACCATTTCAAATGAGCTGAAGAGATTAGGGTCAACAGACATCTTTCTACCATGCACGAAACTAGAACCGAAGGGCATTCAGGGGGCTGCATTCTATACAATATGATACAAGATCATAAATAATATATTAATAGTAAGCAAGCAATAAATGTATTGTAAAATGTAAAAAACCATGACAATAGGACTGAGAATGTAGTCTTTTCATTTGTTACTCTTTGTCATATTAAATATATTGCATCAAGCAAAACATATGAGGAGAAGATATCCACCTACCAATTCCCCTATTATATGAGGCTGCAGTGTACTTACGTTATTACTTATCCATTAGTTTGGGTTGAGCTCATCGACAATCCATTGTATCTCATCACTGAACAACTTTTGTTTCACCTTCTCCATAGCTCTCACATTCTCAAATGCAATAGTATGTTGGAGACTCTCATTTATTTATTAATACATTCTAAATTCTTCCTGCCAAGGCACATTAATTGCATTTGCAGGCAACCGCACGTAATAGTACACCGATTATGACCACATCACTACAACAAGAGCACATGGTAGTGCAACATTTATCTCAATTGTAACTTGTTGTTTGTGTGTTAGCAGTATGCACAAGATAGAACAATGAATATTCTTTAACCATTGTTTTTGTTGCAGTTATCGATGGCTTTAATTTAATGCAATTGGAGTAATAAACAATTTCATCAAATGTAGCCGAATGAGAGTGAGAGAGGAACTGTACATTGTAGCAATACATACATGTGATATAACACTAATAATGTTCCATGTTGTTCTTATATAAGTGTTTCCATCCTAAAATTTTCATTGGTTTTGGAGTGTTCCAGAAAAATGACGTTTTCTTTTGAAATAAGAAAGAAATGGACTCGCCCGTCGGTACGAGGATTGACCGTTCCCGGCGCCATTACCGGGAGTAATCAACCCAAGGGCTATGTTTATCATTGATGCATTTCGTTTTAACTTAGACATTTTTTTGATTCTATATGCGGTGTTGAAAATATTGAAAGTTTGATGTTTCAAATTTTTGAAAAGATTCTTGAAGAATTGCTCGAGAATGTGAAATATTTTGGGAAAAACTAGAATTGGAAAATCTTTATAAATATCATTTGAAAAACTAAAAAATAATTTTGAAATCATTTTAGTGTACTCTTAAGACTTTAAGTAGGTTTGAGATTTTGCTCTAATTCGGTTACCACCTAGTTAGAGTTCCATCTCATCTTGCTTAAGTTCCTTTAGAGATGTGTTTATGTCCACAAGTGATATTAAGTGAATGTGGATGCATGAATGCATTCTTCCTATAATGGCATTCCTACTATAACATACATATAAGATTTTTGTTTTTGTAAATATCATATATATGAAAAAAAAGTTTTTGAAAATGGATTGAGATTGTAGACCTATCAAGCATGAATCCAATATTAGGTCATTACTTGGTTTGTGGTCTTGATGAAGTCAACAAATGAAAAATTAAAATCTTAAATGATAAGATATTGAAAGAATGAAAAAGATGAAAGACTACATCCCAAGAGAGATATAGAGAAAGAAAGAGAGAAAGCGATCTTGAAAATCATAAAATCACATGTTTTGAAAGAGAAAGATATGTATTTGTATACATATATGAAAGCTTATGAAAATGATGTTTATATCAAGTAGAGAAGAGAAGATCATTTTAGAAAGAGAAAGAGAGATTGTAAAAAGGAATACACACACACACACACACACACACACACACACACACACACACACATATATATATATACGTATACGAGAGTTTATAAAAGTATGTTAAATCATAGAGAGAGAAACAACAAATAAAGATATTCATGTGCATGCATACATATATAACATGTATATATGCATACGTTTTCATGAATATGAAATCAATAAATGAATTGAAAATAGCCGACTTCAATTTTTGATGTAGGCCGGAGGGGAACTTGGGCTCATGCAAGAACCTAAGTTAAATCTCCAAGGCCATATTAGAGAAGTTTCTTTTGAAAATGTTTTGGAAAATATGATTCATATGTAAACATGAAATGTTATGATTTGGTTTGCCACAGGGGATATATTTTTTCCACCATTGGGTATGAAAGAAAATTAAGCAACACATCGAGGCACTCTTTAGGGTTCCTAATGGGGTGATTAAAAGGAAACTAGCGTAAAATGACATGCAAATGCATATTAACATGTACATATTTCGTGAAGGTTTTCCCCGGGTTGGACAAGCCCCAACCTCAAAATTACATGAATAACCATACTTTCATTCTCACCGTGCATTCACGTATAAATGAAAAATCAAATAACTATGCATCGATAATATCAAAAAACAATATTTAAGAAAAGAAAGAGAGCATGATTCAACTATGGAATAAAATCTCATCTTTTCATGTTCCCGGTGCACTTGAGCATAGCCTCTTGGCTCTAAAATAGAGTTGAGAGCTATCTCTTATGGCCATGGGAAAATGAAAAAGAGAGGAAAATAAAAGGAAACAAAAGAACAACAAGAATGTATTCAAGAAATGAGATAACATGACTCAAGCATGTAAATGAAAGATCATCTCATCTTCTCATGCTCCCGGTGCACTTGAGCATAGCCTCTTGGCTCTAAAATAGAATTGAGAACTATCTCTTTTGGCCAAGGGGAGAGGAATAAGAAAGGAAAGAAAATAGGAGAGAAATGAGAGGGATGATTATTACATACATCTAAATGAGAAAATGAATTAGAGAAAATGAACAATCATGCTTGAAATAAACTTGAGCTCACCTTTAATGAAGCTCCAAGATGATGAAGATGAGTCCTCCTAGGGATCTTTGGTGCTCCATTGGAGAGCTGTAGCTAGCTCCAAGTTAGAGAAAAATGGAAAGAGGAAGAGGGAGAGAGGAAGAGCTCAAGAGAAACCTTAAGTCTTCAAGTGAGAATACTCTAGGGTTTCTCCCAAGGGCCACTCTTGCCTAAGAGAAGGGGGGGGGGGAGTGAAGGTTATTTATAGAAGATTTTGGAGCCAAAACCCTAAATTTAAATTTTTTTGAATTTCACCCATTTTTTATCCGAATTTCACATAATTTTGAATTATTTTAAAAAAGAAATGGTTTGAAAATGGGTATGATTGGCCATTAGGCTTATAAAAATATATTTTAAAATAGGTTTTGTCCATTCAAAAAGACTAAAATCATCCTCTAAAAGGAGGTTTTTTGTCAAAAGGAGGGTCAAATGGGTCTTGTTCACCAAAAGACTAAAATTGCCCTCTAAAAGAAGTTTCTTTTGTCAAAAGGAGGAGCAAATAGGTCTTGCCAACCAAAAGACCAAAATCGTCCTCTAAAAGAAGGTTTTTTTGTCAAAAGAATGGAGAAATGGGTCTTGCCCACCCAAAAGACCAAAATCACCCTCTAAAAGGAGATTTTTTTGTCAAAAGGAGGGGAAAATGGGTCTTGTTCTAATTTGGATTAGAAAGTCAGATTTTGGATCTAATTTGAATTTGATAATTGGATTTTGAGTTTGAAATTCTAGATTTGGATCTAAACTTAGATTTTAGATCTAAACTTGGATTTAAAATTCATTTTAAAAATAATAGACCCAAAATTTTAATAGCCCCGTTTTTTGAAAAATTTGGGGTGATAACAATAAGGTTTTTTGTTGCAGTTATCTATGGCACATAGGACAATGATCGATGATAAATAACCTCTATATGTAAGACTTAGATGATGATGATGACAAATATTACCAATATAGCAATTGCATACACAATGCTAAGATATATATTCATAAACAAATAAATTGAAACAATCTTCATTGACGAATATGTTTTGTAAACTCCACAGGTAAGACTTAGATGATGATCGATGATAAATAATATCAACATAATAAGATATATAATGTTCGCTAACAAATACATTTAAATATAACCTCTACATGTAATACTTAGATGGTGATCAATGATAAATAACATCAAAATAACAATCACATACACAATTTGAATATATGTGCTCATGATCAAATCAATTGAATCAAATTTTACAAATGAATGTGTTTAAATATAACCTCTACATATAAGACTTAGATGACAATCGATGATAAACAACATCAACATGACAATTACATAAACAATACCGAGTTATATGTTTGGAATCAAATTAATCGAATCAATCTTTATTAATGAATGCATTTAAATTTAACCTTCACATGTAAGATTTAGACAACGATCAATGATAAAAAAAAAATCAACATAATAACTATATACATTATACCAAGATACACATTCATAATCAAATAAATCAAATCAACTATCAATAATAAATGTGTTTAAACATAACCTCCACATGTAAGACTTAGACGATGGTCAATGAGAAATAACATCAACATAATGATTACATATATAATACGAATATATACGTTTGTAATCAAATCAATCTTAATTAACAAACACATTTATATATAACCTCTATATGTAAGACCTAGACGACGGTCGATAATAGATAACATGACATAACAATTACATACACAATACGAAGATATACACTCATAATTGAATCATTCTCCATGGATGAATGTATTTAATATAACCACCACATATAAGACTTAAATGAAATCAATAATAAATAACATCAACATAAAAATTACATACACAATATGAAGATTATGTTTAAATATAACTTACATATGTAAGACTTAGACGATGAACGATGATAAACAATATCAACATAAGAATTACATATATAATAGAAAGATATAAGCTCGAAATCAATTCAATTGAATCAATTTTCATTAATGAATATGTTAAATATAACCTCTACATGTAAGACTTAGACGGTGATCGATGATAAATAACAACAACATAACAATTACATATATATACAATATGAAGATATAAATTCATAATCAATTTAATCAAATCAATTTTATGAATGAATGTGTTTACGTATAATTTTACATGTAAAATTTAGACAACAATCACTAATAAATAACATCAACATAACAATTACACACATGATGCTAAGATATACGTTCTTAATCAAATCACTTGAATCAATCTTCATGAATGAATGCATTTAAATATACCATTCACATGTAAGACTTTGACGACAATCAATGATAAATAACATCAACAACACAATCACACACAAAATACGAAGATATATGTTCGTAATCAAATCAATGGATTCAATTTTGATTAATGTATGTGCTTAAATATACCTCCACATGTAATACATAAACGACATCAATATAACAATTACATACACAATAGCAAGAGATATGTTCATAAACAAAACAATCAAACCAAACTTAAATTTAACATTCATATGTAGGACTTAGACAATGATCAATAATAAAGAACAAGA
This sequence comes from Nymphaea thermarum, assembly GCA_011799765.1. Lineage (NCBI taxonomy): Eukaryota > Viridiplantae > Streptophyta > Magnoliopsida > Nymphaeales > Nymphaeaceae > Nymphaea > Nymphaea thermarum. The sequence continues at coordinate 39,344 of JAANDH010001207.1, forward strand.
AGATGACAATTATATATACAATATAAAGATATACGTTTATAATCAAATAAGTCAAATCAATCTTCATTAATGAATGTGTTCAAATATAACATCCACATGCAAGACATAGATGACTATCAAAGATAAATAATATCAACATAACGATTACATACACAATACGAAGACATAAGTTCATAATTAAATCAATCATCATTAAACAATGTGTCTAAATATAATATCAACACATTAAACTTAGATAATGATTAATGGTAAATAACATCAAAATAACTATTACATACATTAGGAATAAATAAGGGAATAATTGCTTCAGGTCAAAAAACAAAACCTAATTCAAGGCCATATCTTAACATGCTCAAATGACTTAAGGAAGAGAAACAAATTCCATGACATGCCTATTGGTTGCAATCCCATGATTCTTTAACCCAACACCCTTTGCTTGAGATTATGCTTCCATGATCGCACCTTGTTTAATCATATGGTTGCAAAGGAAAACTTGTTTTGTCATTTTAGGTTGGGTCGATACTACTATTCTTCACGGTTATGGGCAGTCAACTACTGCTATATTTGTTCATTACCAAAATGCTTCAAGAAATAACATTGCATATGCTAAAACAAAATTGAACTTCATTAGTGTTTACTAGAAATCAACAGGCAGCAAAAACTCGGTTTCATTTTAGTGTCCATAATTTATTGGCAAAAGCTTCTCAAGAGTGTATGCACGATGTAGTTGATGTGTAGGTCTAGGTAGATGCATCATTTGACTATTCACCTATTCTGGCCAAAACCATAATATTGTCATATTAACAAAAGTCTATTTCACCTCTTTCAATCTTAGGGCCTTCACAGGCATATCCAGACAAATGTTTAAGTCATTTCCACAATCAATTAGGACGTGTGGGATTTTTATGCCCCAAGCTCTTACCACTATATAGAGTGACTATTATGGAAACTGGTGAGACTTTGGCAAATCATCATTAGAGAATGCGATGGGCCCATTGACCATTACAAAATTGACCGTCTATGCCAAAGTTTATGTAGTTCTAAAGGATTTTACTTTAATTGTAACGTGCACATCCTTATAGCCTTGTCTATTAGTGGAAGGAGCATAGATAAGGTTCAGTACTGAAACATAATGTGGAACCTTGAGGACCTAGTACGTTGCTCTCTCGCTTGTTGTACGAGATGATTCATAATATTCCTCTGAAGTGGGTTATGTTCACCCCTTAGTGTACAATAATTTAATGTGTGTCAGCTATCTATTTTTTGTGTCTAATTAGCACTTGAATGTAGGTCCACCATGGGAAAGCCGAATCAGCCGCTTTAGTTGATAGACAAAAATGCCTTGATGGGGATGGTAAGAATCATTGTATCAATACCTATATGCAGGTTGTTATGGCCAACATACCCATCTGAGTGGCAAAAACATCTTCATTTTTCAAATAGATGAAGGAAACCCATCGATTGGAGAATAGCAAGAGTGAGCAGACATTATCAATTGGAGCATAGCAAGAGCAAGTGGACATTGCCAGTTGGAGAAGAGTGAGTGGACATTGTTAGTTACAGTAGAGCGAGTAGAGTCAACAAAGAAGAACCCACACAGGTGAAGGGTTAAAACCTACAACATAAGAGCTCACGTAGGTAAGAGATTAAACCTACAACGTAAGCCGAGGTAACCCATTTAGAGGGGTTAAACCTGAATTCAATCCATTTAGAGGGGTTAAACCTGAATTCAATTTTGGCAAACCCATGCAAGTAAGGGGTTAAACTTGCAATATAAGCTTAAACAACCTATTCAGGTAAAGAGTTAAGCCTGTCTTTTCAAAAATGTTTCATTTGAAAAATCTGGGGTAAATGCAGCTAGTGCCGGCTCAATAACAAAGAGGAGCATTTGTTATAACTCCAAAATTTTCAAAAAAAAAAAAACAAATATTTTATTATTTGGATTTAAATTTCAGACTCAAAACAAATTTGCAATTGTTCGATCCACAATAAATCTTTAAACTCATGTCCTTTTACCCAAACACAAATTTGAGACTCAACCTTAGACGCGACATTTAAATCCAAAACCTGGACCCGCATTTTTTTTGGATTAGATTTGGGTTAAGGGGTCTGGTCTCAACCAAGACCCGACTCGCTAAACTTGTCTCACCCGGTTTCTGTGTGTAACACAGGTGAGACAGCTGAGTTAGTGTCATGTCTTAGTGATCAACCAAACAGGGTCGATTGATTCCCACGCATGAGAAATAGAAAGGCATGCTACTACAGCTTCCGACCACCACCAATGCAGGTTCTGGCGGACCGCACGAGAAATCAGACAGGCACCAAGCAGCGTTGTGGGTTCTTTCGTGGAGGGCTCAATCGACTGGCAGACTGCACGAGAAATCAGGCAGACACCAAGCGCCGTTGTGGGTTCCCGATGGACAGTCGACCGGCGGGTTGTAGCATGGTATCTTTAGGAGGGGGCCGAGTTCCAACGAAACACAACCGAGCAGGCGGGACAGATGTGCAGCAGCAGGGTGACCACCAGGCGACTTTGGAGGTTCTTGACGGAGGGTGTGAACGACCAGTGAGCTGCAATGATCATTCTGTCGGGTGCCACCTTGTCCCTCTCCAACGATGGGCAGCACACGAGCTCGCCTCTTCCATTTAAGCCCTCATCGACAAAGAACTAGGGGAGCTTTCGATTTGAGCATGAATCGACTTTGCACTTCAGCTTGTATCAGCTCCCTATTTCCAAGCATTGTGTCTTTTCGACAGATACGTTTATCCTTCCATCGTTCTTTACTTCAGCGGTCCCTCACCGTCAAGTGCTCAGATCAGCTCCTCAGTCTCCTATGGTTCTGAAGAGCCCAAGCACGGCCCGTGTCGTGGCTTCTGTCAGCCAGAATCGATAGATCTTTTGCCGCCGGCCTGATCCCTATAGTAACCTTCCCCTACTCGCACGAAGGAGGAAACATCGGTTGTTCCTCTGCACGACACTGTCTCCACCGATGACCATTCACCGAGATATTGTGCAGGCGTGACCTTGTGCGTGTTGCGGATCCAACGGACTAGAGCTCAACCAGAGCAGTGACGGGAGTCGGCCAGAGTGGTGAGTTTTCCAGCCGCCTGTCTCTGTGTGGCATTCCCCTGTTTTCAAACAGAATACCCTGCAGACCTATTCAAACTGTCACCACTGTTTCTATTGGTGACATTCACCATGAAAGTGCTCAAGTGTGGGACGATTCCGACGAGCCCAAGCTCGACTGGATTGGTGACCGAAGTTGGCCGGAGTCGTCAGTTTTCCAGCCGCTTGTTCTCTTGTTCTTGTGTTTTTGTTCCTATTACAACAAAATATACCACTGTTCATGGAGCCATAACTTCAGATTCCTTCAGTGGATAATCTTAAGAGTGGGCTCTCTATCTTCCTCACTTCGTCGTGATAGAACAAGCAAAACCGAGCGGGTTGTGAAGCTGCCCCTATCTTTCGACATGCTTAAAACGTAGAACTTACTGTCTCCCGACCCTGTTGTTGTCTCTCCTCGTTATCTCTGGTAGACCAGCGGACGAGAGGCGCTACATATTTCGCAATATCTCTTGCCACCGGCGACTGTTATAAGATCTTCCGAAGTAAGAATTCAATCTTCTAAATCAAAGTCAAATGTCTTCCCCTATATATTTCTCTCTTTTTCTTCGAATCAATATCTTTTTTTTTATAAACTTTCATATACGTGCATATGTGACGGTATGTACATGCATATACATCTTTTTCTATCTCTCTCATTTTCTTTCACTCTTTCTTTTAAGAACTTTTTCCTCTCTATTTAAATTAAGGCATCATTTTCAAATGTTCTTATATACATTCGTATACATATCTATAGACATATACATATATACATATGCGTATATGCATATAAAAGACATAAAGATATGTATCTCTCACTCTTTTAAAATCTTTCATTTGGTGATATTTGAAATCTCTTTCTCTCTTTCTTTCTTTCTTTTGGAGTATCTCATCTTTTTCATTCTTTTGGACACATTTCTCTCAAGATCCTTTTATTTGCCGACTTCATCAAGACTAAAATTTAAGTAATAACCCAATATTGGAATCATGTTTGATGGTCTACAACCCCAATCTATTTCCAAAAACTTTTCTTTTTTTAGAAAAATATTTATGACAATTATAAAAGCAAAAATCTTAGATGTATGTTATAGTAGAAATGTTTTTAGATGAATGTTATGGTATGAATAAATTATCATCTTCTAGTCGTATAGGATCAATGTATTTATGCATTCACACTCACTTAATATCATTTATGATCACAAGCACCTCTCCAAAGAACTTAAGCAAGATATGATAGAACTCTAACTAGGTAGCTCTCGAATTAGAGCAAAATCTCAAACCTACTTAAAGTCTTAAGATAACACTAAAGTGACTTCAAAAGTGATCTCCTATGTTTTCCAAATATTTATAAAGATTTCTCAATTCAAAATTTCTCAAATAAAAATGTTTTATCATCTCCAAATATTCTTCAAAACTTTTTTAAGAATTTGAAACATTGAATCTTCAACATTTTCTCAAAAATGACACTGCATAAAGAATGAAAAAGATGTTTAAGCCAAAATAAAATGCATCAATGATAAGCATAGCTCTTGGATTGATTACCCTCAATAAAGACACTAGAAACGGTCAATCCTCATACCAACATGTGAGTCCCTTTCTCTCTCATTTTCAAAATAAAATCTCATTTTTCTGGAGCACTCCAAAAACCAAAAAAATTTAGGAATGTGAACATTCACATAAAGGATACCAGTGCCTACATGTCACCATAGGTAGAATATATATTTCAAATATTGTATGTTTGTTGAAAAATATTTTTCTTTTGAGAAAACAAGGCCATCATCTACATCAAATTCTTCATCAAAGTATAAAAAATTTCTTTCTTAAACGTAAAGAGCAAGGAGAAAATGTACAGTAGTCAGGTGTCATGATGCTATCTCTAGTCATGTAGATGCATAATGCTGATGTGTTGGAGATACAACTAAACGTGGAGATCACCATGTTGCTGAACGTTGAACATGAACCTCCCATTTCCACTGAGTAGTCACATGATCGTGCACCACCTTTGGCTAAACCAACTTTAGTGTTCTCTTAAGACCTTAAGTAGGTTTGAGATTTTGCTCTACTTCGGTTACTACCTAGTCAGAGTTCTATGTCATATTGCTTAAGTTCTTTGGAGATGTTTAATTGTAAGTGGAGGTAATATAAAACTCAAGAAGTAGAATTTATGGTCAAGAAGCAATTGATTGAGAACAAAAACTGTGTCAAATAAAAAAGGCTTTGATACACAGAAAAAGGGCACAACCCAATGCCTACATGTCACCATAGGTAGAATATATATTTCAAGTATTGTATGTTTGTTGAAAAATATTTTCCTTTTGAGAAAGGCCATCATCTACATCAAATTCTTCATTAAAGTATAAAAAAATTCTTTCTTAAACGTAAAGAGCAAGGAGAAAATGTATAGTAGTCAAGTGCCATGATGCTATCTCTAGTCATGTAGATGCATAATGCTGATGTGTTGGACATACGACTAAACATGGAGATCACCATGTTGCTGACGTTGAACATGAACCTCCCATTTCCACTGAGTAGTCACATGATCGTGCACCACCTTGGGCTAAACCAAAAGTAATACCATCACTCCCATGGCTTACATTCCATTGTAGGGTCTCAATCTAGATCTCAGTTTAGAAGAGCAATGAAAGTAGTTGCAGGTGGCTGTTATTCGACTAAGTCAGGCTATGAGACCACACAGCTTGGTGCAAAGCACAAAAGACTCAATGACGTTCTTTAGTTGGGTATATATTTAATCTTGTAATTGCAATTATTGCATCACTATTTACTTTCTTTTCTTTAGCTATCTTCACTATTGATTGTTACAACTTTGTTTATTTTCTTTTGTTTTTTAAGTTCAACTGGATGTTACTGTCACGACTATCTATGGTTTTTTGTTGTTGTGTACATATATTTTAAATTCAAGCACATATATCTGATGTTGTTATTTCTGTCATATTGTTTGAGAGTAGGGAAGATATGATTGACAATCACAAAGTATCTCCATTTATCATTAATATTCAATACCAGTACTTTCTATCATATGTTTTCTTATGTGTTTGGTGCTTGTTAAGCTTTGCATGTCTATTATTTGCTTCTAGTCAAAAGGCAAGAAACTAGAATTCATTCAATGGACCATTTGAATTCGAAATATGGTGAATCCAACTTGTATACCATCCTTGTGCATCTCTAAATCTGATCGAGCTTTTCTTTTTGCACATGAGCTTTTCTGCATGTCAGAAGTTTCATGTTTATGTAGTAAGATGAAAATGCATATTTTTAGCTCCATAACATTGATGAATACAAGGAGTGGAATAAATGGAGGGATGGCAAATGTCATGTTGTACCTGCTCCTTCATGTTCTATTTGACTTGTAAGCGTCACTATCTTTCATAACGGAGTCACTTGTAAGTGAAAAGTTAAACCATTAAACTAATTGTGGAGAGTAAATCACCAACAAGCTTCTCAATCTATTTGGTAGCTTCTCAATCTATTTGATTTTCTTAAAGAACCTGCTAGCCAAGTTATCTCTGATATAGTAATTATAATGAATCTCCAAAAAAAAAATCATGTTAAATATGAGACAAGCAGGAATGAATAAGAAGTCAGGTCAACACCTTCAACTTGTATTGACATACCCAATCTGCAAAATATGTCATTCTTTTCTTGAATATTTGATAGACGAACATGACATTGGGTTTTGCCCTTTTTCTGTATATCAAAGCCTTTTTATCCAACACAATTTTTGTTCTCAATCAATTGCTTCTTGACCATAACTTCTACTTCTTGAGTTTTATATTACCTCCACTTACAATGAAACCTTTCCATTTAATAAACCGAAAAAATACTTGAGGAGATATTTTGGAGTTGTGAGTTCAAAAACTAAGGCTCAAAAAGTGTGAGGTAAAAAACTAAGGCTTGCAACGGGTTCATCTTGCAATTTTGAATAGGTTATCTCTAGTAGCTTTATCTGTTTCTCCATGTTTGTATGCGTGTGTGTTTTTTTTTTCCAACCATTTATGACCAACTTGTGTTGGTGCACTCAATTGATTGCTAGCTTGTTGCATTGGCATACGTTGTCTGCGTGAACATTTTCCAATCACACATTGTATACTGTAATCACTTTTTGCAAATTGTCTGCAGCATTTACTATTGGTTTCCAACGTATTTTTTTTTCAACCCACAACTTCTAGAGGATAATATCTACAAAAAGTTGCATCAATATCTTTATCATATCCAACAAAGAAATAAAAATCAATTTGAAACCATCAACAAGGACAAGGATCCATATTTTCAGTTTCACGATAGGTGGGTGTTGATTTCGTTGCCATATTCAGCATAAAATTACTTCATATTTCAGTTGCCTGGCCTAATGTTTGTATGTATCTTTCTCTAGCTGCTTGATAGTCATTGTCAAGCTTCTCTACTCGTACATTGTGTAATTTCGCATGCTAGAGAATAGTTACTGCAAATAGAAATATAGCAACCTGGAATATCAACAACACAAGCTTATTGGCATCACAGATCAACATCGATGCTACTAGAACTAGTGCTTTCCATTGTTGTATTATGCCAAAACATTGTAGAATGTTCTTCATTACATCTCTTGTAGGTTGTGTTTACTGTGGTCTCTTATTTAATCAGTGCAACCATCTTTTAATACTAATATTCAATTGTGCAGGCAATCGCTTCCCTATGAAAGTATGTAGGGGCTTGCAGGAAAATAGAAAAAAGGGGGACACTTCGATACTGTGCACAATATGTAAAACTTTCAAAAGAAAATTGCACCAACCAAGAAGGAGACAAAAATGGCCAAGGTTGCAACATTAAAGGGGAAGGAAGCGACAAGTTTAGGGACCTTAGATGATTCTGAAGTAATTGGCAGAACATTTTAATGAGAAAGGAGAGCTCCCTTGCATTTAATATTTTTGTGCAATTTTTCTATAGATTTGAAATGTGTTGGCAATGTTTTTTTTAACACAATTACTTATTTGTGTGTGTGTGCCTCTTACCATCTTTATATATATCTTTATATATATATATATATATATATATATACACACACACACACACACAACTATGGTAAAGTAGTATTATAGTCATGGCTTTTTCCTAATGTATAAGTAGTTGTGGCTTTTGTAAGTAACCGCCACAGCTAGAACCATAGCTGATTGTCTAGGTAAACCATGGCTGATGAATGCAACAGCGATAGTCTTAACCATGGCAAAAGATCAATAGCCACAAGGGCTATTGCCGCAGCCACTTTAGTTAGCAGCCATAAGAATGATCATGGCCGAAAATACTTTCATTCACAGTGTTTTGGTCTATTGGCTAAGGTTTTGATGGTGGCTAATAACCCTTTTTGTTGTAGTGGCAAGATACACATACAATGAATCCCTTTTGTTTTAAATTAATTGGTTTTTTATTATGATAATCAATATTATCATTCTTTGTCTAGACATCATCCCATATTAGCTGATACACGTTATTAAAATGAGGAACACTTTCTCCAATCTCATTTTTAATAAAAATTGGAATAAACTTGCTCAATTCTGATTTGGAAAGACTGATCATGTCCTTATCCATGCATTTCTTACATTAGTTCACTTTACACAATAGTGACATTCCATGAAAAGCGGATTATATTCATATTCGGATTGGATTTAGTTCTAAACCAATATCCTACATCCAACACGCACCATTACATTTGAAAATTAGATAGAATCGATTCAAAATAGGATTTGAATTCGGATGTGAATGTAAAAATCGGATTCAGATCGTATTCAAATTGTAAAATCAGATTTTGGATTCAGATGACTTTTTTTTTTTTGTATTCAAAATCTAAACATGTGAATATCCAAAAAAACCGATATAATTAAGAATATATCTCATTCAACTCCAATTCATCCCTACCTTTATCTAGAACAGTGTGCAAGTTCTATTGAAATGTCAACGTTGTAAGTTGTTTTAATAAGATATAGTGGCTGCATGTCTAAATCTGACGTATATGACCCACTTTTAAATGAATCAGGGCTCGTATTAATTAATGATAGAAAATTATGTACAAGTGTAAGGAAACGAATTATCAATAACAATTTTTTGCCAATAAAAGGAAGTTGGCATAATTGAAAGTAGTGATTGACGGCCGACTCCTGATTAGCAGGTGCATCGATGAAGCGTCCATGACTTAAATTCTTGTTTTTGTGCGTCGATGAGGCCCGCAGGCAAGTTGTTTTCCATAAAGGATGTAGACTTTTCCTGTATCAATGTTACTTTCCTTTGATGCTAAAATTTTGCAAATTTTCTTTTTGTCATTGTAGGTTTTCTATATCGACATGAGAAAGAATGAAGCTCATTGTTACTTATGGGGATGCTGATTATGAGTCATTCAGCATGATTGTAAGGATAAAACAACAATTCAAGAACTTGTTACCGTTATTTAGATCAAGCTTTTATCCCAGCTGGCCCACTGCTAATGACATTGATGAATTTACGTCTTAGGTCGTCACTTTGCTTTAAGCGGCTGTTTGATGAAGCCGGAATTGTGGAATTTTAGAATTACAAGGTGACGTTTGATCAATTAAATAAAGAGTTTGCAGACAATAAGAAAACTAAGGTAGTGTTTGGATGATACTTTGAAAAAATGATTTTTGTATAAACCTAATTTTGTAAAAACCAATTTTTTTTAATGAGTTTTGAAAATATCATTTTTTAAAAAAAATGTTTGGTTGTGCATGACAAGAACTGGTTTTAAATGAATGACCTGCAAAAGATTAACGTGGGCTTGCATCCAAACGCGCCTTTTAAGTGCCTTTTTTACCTAATATCTTTTTCATATATTTTGTTTAATAATCTCCAAATTCGATTGTCGTTACGACCAGGGAAGGAGGCAGGGGGGCTTGCCCCCACCAACCCCACCCCTCCCGTCCTCTTATATTTTAAAAAACTCAAAAATGTATATGTAAAGTTTAAAAATATTAGTTTAATATATATTAAAAAAATTTAATTTCAGCTTCCGTTAAAATTTTGAAACTATAGTTTAGCTAGTCCAACAAAAAAACTCTAACTCCTTCCCTGATTATAATTCATGGTCGTCGAAGGTTTTATTTCGTCATGTGAGGACTGGCGAAGCTACATATGTGTATTAAGTGTTACACAAAGCTTCCCATAAAAGATGGAAAACAAAACAAAATTAAATTGATAAAAACAACTGACTTTTTGTTTTTCAAAAATGCCAAAGTACTCGGAAATCCTCTTAGTGAATATTTCTTGTGTCTGTCATTTCCTATTGGTAGTTCTCACTCACTTTACAGGCATTATGACATTTATCTTAAAAAAACCCAAGTTTATGTGTTTAACCTCTTTGGCATGTCATGATAAGTTTATTATGTCAATTTGAGATGCTTTTAAATTATATACCACGATGCATATATCTCCTCGATCGTCGCTCCGTTTTAATATAGCAAATGAAAATGGCCTACACTTTACGTCAGATATAAAAATCTTGCTTTTTATGAAAGTCTCTGGTTAGCCTATTTGGTAAGCAATTCCGGCTGAAATCAAGAATATTTGGGCTGGTAAGAACGATTGTTAATTTTAAATTGAGAAATCTGTTTTCTAAATTTTTAAAAATATAGAAAAAAGAAAAAAAAAGTGCAATGTTGAAAAAGCTGACACAGCCGACAACGTGTGCTTATTGTATTGCGGCGGTTTTTGTCTGTCAGTAAAAAAAAGTCATTCTTCAATTTAAGCACGAAATGTTCCCTTGCACATCGTAATTGACAAAATCAATCATCAAGTGATGCACAAATATTATTCAAAAACCATTAGGAGGATGTTCACAAGCGTTTGCAAACTGGAGTCAACATCGTCTGCAGCCAAATGGGACTGTCCACTCTTAACACAAACTACTACCTTTTTTTTTAATGAGCGAAAGATCAAGACACAGATGCATGTGCGGGCAACTGCCCACACAGACTTACAAAAAACGTTTACTTTTAACTAGAAATTTGTGGCTTCACCTCTGATCAAAACTATTTAGTGGTGTTCAAGGCATCAGGCATCTCTCTCTCTCTCTCTCTCTTTCTGTGACAAATGAGCGAGACTAGTTATAAAATGAAATTGAACTTTAAGTTCATTTTCCTTCACAAAATTTAGGATCATATAAGAAGAAAATGGTTGTGGAAAGAAAAAAAAAGTGAAAGACGAGGGAAAAAAATTAAGTGAGAGTAATAGAAGAAAAACGAGTTGAGAAAACCAGTCTCTAAATAAGTCCAGCCGTAAATCTGCACTTGAAGTGTTCAAAAGTACAGCATTTTAAAAAAAGAGCATCAAGTAAACTGGATTTTACAAAACAATTTCACTTAGTAGTTTTAGATTTGTTGGTTCATATAACCTGATGTGCCCATCAAATTTTAAAATTCTTCTTAATCATGCACTTTTGAATGTTCCAAGTACATTTCATCACAAACAGCTTTAATCAACTTGGAAAGCCAAATAGATATTCCTATTGAATGTTATAGATTTGCACATCACAATTATAATTTAGTTTTCCTTTTCTTCTGTTTTGGGTATAAATTCGAGAATCTATACTGGAATCTGGATGCAAATTATAAGTGTATCCAGTCCATAAAATTTTGTGTCATTATCAGATATCATGAAAGCTGTCAACTTGTTGGATGTGATACAAAGGGTGAACAATTCGAATCTGGGAAATTCTGAACTAAATCCTGTTTATAACTTTTTTCAATTCTACTTTGAAATGGATTCAGCTTCTATTTGTCTAATTTAGTTATCCAATTACTAAGAGAATAGGCCACTAGTTTCAAATAGGACATCCGATCAAAACAAGTGGTAGGGATATCAATGGATCGATCATGTTCCAATAGCATGTATCTTTAACCATATCCGCCTTTTCCAGATGTTTATATATTCATATTCTAATATAAATTAAGAAAATTGAGCCCATATCACAATTTGAATTCAGATATAATCCAATGTCTAAATCCAAATCAGAATCCCGATCCCATTTTCAAAGTGAATCCAAACCTTATTATAATATGTTAAAAACTGACTTTCGAATTTTATGGACATTAGATAGAGGATATTTAATTAAAATTAAATGGAAATCCAAATCAGGTTGAATATTTATTTAAATCCGAATCCAATTTAATGTCATTTTCTAAATTTCCAATCCGATCCAAATTCTTAATTATAAGTTAAGATTTTTTTTCATGTTAGTTTTTTTTTTGAAGTAGTTAAGCAATATTTCCAATCCAAATCAGATTTATTGACATTCCTATCTATTGAACACTAATTGCACCCAACATTTGCCAATGGTAATGGCACTTACATGCACTTCACGTTACTATGCTTTTTCAATATGTGATAAGTGGAACTCTCTCTCTCTCTCTCTCTCTCTTGGCACATTCAATCACATGTTGCTTACGCACCATTTAGATATTAATAAATTGAAAATTTGACCATCAACACCACCTTCCCAGAAGATCAACTGCAAATTAACAGATTGTTTCTTGTGTCGGACCACTAAGTAATTAAAAGATATTATGAAGGTTTAAAAAGTAACGGTCTCAATTTTGTTTTTTATCTATACAGTACAGTTAGAGTTATCAGTTAAAAAAATTAAATACGAAGATACAGTAGCGAAGCTACTTGTTGGCTGGTGTGGGCATTTCCTGACTCCGCCAACGCAAGGAGACATGCTTGAGAGGCATATTTATAAGGATCGAATGTAATAACTGTAAACTTTCTAAAAGTTGTTAGAGCTTCTTAATTATCTCTTCAATATTATGTATATTTTTCTTTTACGAGTTTAACATATTATATGGGTAGATGTTGAACGTAGGAGCTTATAGAATGAAAAGAAAAAGAAGGATAGATGTATAGTTCATACTTTGTACGACTTTTAAAACTAACCCTCAATGCTGTCACAACTCATAAAATTTAATTTACATATTGGGCATTTTTTTCTTATATTACTACATGTGAATTGACACAAATATATTTTTGAACATGCCAAATGAGTAAGGTAATTATAAAATCATATGAATTGACATAACTATATTTTCTGAACATGTCAAATGAAGTTTGTAAGATACTTATAAAATCATATGAATTGACATAACTAAATTTTCTGAACATGTTAAATTAATTTTGTAATGTAGTTAAAAATCATATGAATTGACATAACATGTCAAATGAATTTTGTGAGGTAATTATAAAATCATATGAATTGACATAACTATATTTTCTGAACATGTCAAATGAATTTTGTAAGGTAATCAAAATCATATGTATTGACATAAATATAATTTTTTGAACATGACAAATGAATTTTATAAGGTAATAAACTCTATGAACATATTCTTTACAGGACTAAAGTTGATGCTTTGTAAAAATCTTCAGTGAACAAGTTAGAATGTGATGAGGCTCGATCTCTTCCTCTTCAACTTTTGTTTGATACAGTGTTGATCCATTTTTTGTGTGACTATATGCATGGTTAAAGACAACATTGATAACAATCTCATTGTCACACAATGAAAGTAGGAAACTCCTCCTACATCAGCTAATAAGTGCCTACCATTTAGCTTCAGCTCTTCCAGCTGCCATAGACAATTGTATTAGACCTCAATGATAAATCTCACAATAACTCTTCCTTTCTTGTTACTTCATCACGGTTGCCATCTGTTTGCATCCCAAAATTTTCATTGGTTTTGGAGTGCTTCAGAAAAATAAGGTTTTTGTTTTAAATTAGGAAAGAAAGGGACTCGCCCGTCGGTACGAGGATCGACTGTTCTCGGCGCCTTTACCGGGGGTAATCAACCCAATGGCTATGTTTATCATTGATGCATTTCGGTTTAACTTAAACATCTTTTTTATTCTATATGCGGTGTAGAAAATATTGAAAATTTGATGTTTCAAACTTTTGAAAATACTCTTGAAGAGTTGCTTGAAAATGTGAAATATTTTGAGGAAAAAGTGGAATTAGTAAATATCATTTGAAAAGCTTGTGAAATCTTGAAATCACTTTAGTGTTCTCTTAAGACGTTAAGTAGGTTTGAGATTTTGCTCTAATTCGGTTACCACCTAGTTAGAGCTTCATCCCCTCTTGCTTAAGTTTTTTTGGAGAGGTGCTTGTGATCATGAGTGAAATAAAGTGGGTGAGAATACATGGATGCATTTATCCTATATGATTAGAATAATGTAAAACATTCCTACCACAACATTCATCTAAAGTCATTCCTACCACAACATACATCTAAGATTTTTGCTGTTATTATTATACATAAGAAAGAAAAGTTTTTGAAAAAGAGATTGAGATTGTAGACCATCAAGCATGATTCCAATATTGGGTCATTACTTGGTTTGTAGTCTTAATGAAGTTGGTAAATAAAAAGATCGTGAGAGGAGAATGTTAAAAGAATAGAAGAGATAAAACACTCTTATGAAAAGGAAGAGAGAGAGATAGAGAAAGACATGTATATATGTATACATATCATCACATATACACATATATGAAAGTTTAAGAGAGAAAAACGTATTAATTTGAAGAGAAAGAGAGGCTTTAGAGGAAAAGAAAAACATACATACATATATATATAGGTATGTATAATAAATTTTGTAAGAGAATATATTTGTCTTGAAAAGGGGAATAAATATTTGAAAGAGATGAAATTGAGCACATGTACATACGTATTTGTGCACATATGAGAATTTATAGAATGGAAAGTGAAAGCATAGAGAGAGAAAGATGGGGGGATCATCAACGGCTCATTAACAATTAAATTGATCGTCAAAATGTGCTTACAACAAGAACACATAATTGGGAAGGAATATGTATAATATAAAAACTTATTAGGAGATGTAAAACCACCATGACCATATAACTCTTGCATAGATGTCAATGGCACACAAGTCTCAATTGCACCGTTTTTAAACATAACATACTCATCTCCTTCTTAAGGATTGCTTTTTTGTTTGTTCTTCCTTCTCTTGCCATGTTTTTCCAATGCACTTTTGTCATATGCCAACTCCTATCAAATAGTGACATCCTCTTCAAACCTTTGAGTGGCCGTATCATGCCCTCATATTTTACAATGTTAATCCCAAAGTTATTGAACATGGTATTCATACCAAAACTATTGCTCCTCTTCTCCACGGGGTCTGGGTTGATGAGACTTGTTTTTGCAGCTGGCTTTTATTGGCCACCTTGCAGTCATGAAATCATGTTAAAACATTCTCTAGGGCTTCATTTGCCAAATATTCATAGGCCTGATCATTTCTTGCTACCAGGCCTACAACATATGCCAGTGTTCTACATAGATGCTGGTTGCACGAAGTGCTGCAAGACTTAGGACCTTTGAATTCTTCTCATGGTCTTTCCATCTCCTTGATCTTATACTTTGGCCCTTGTGTTAAGCATGTTGATGTCTCGTGATCCTTTCCCTTTGTCAAGCCCTCAAAGTTTTTGTTGCTAGGTCCCCCTACATATGCACTTTTTTCCTTCATTATTTGTTGAATCATCTTTTGGATGGCCAATATCAATGCCAGGTTGGCTTGGGCCTTTTTCGATCTTTGGAGTCTTTGTCTCCCTATCCTCATCACCTTAAGATCTGGTGCACTTGGCTATAAGAAATTTTTGTTACTTGTTTTTCACCTAAAAATGATAGGTTAATTTGAAACTGAATTGATATTGTTTTGAAAAAATTGAAAGGAAATCATGTACACATTGGAAGATTGGAGACTGAATCAAAATATTATTAAATTGAACAAAGTTCATGACATGATGTGAACTCAACAACAGTAAGGAAGAAGGCAGGCATACTCTTACCATTCCATGTAGACGCTAGAGTTAGTAGATTTCTCATATACATAGATTTCATTTCTCATAGATGACCACCCCACAGTGGCCAAGCCACGAGCACCTTTTCCATTCCTTTTTATCTAAGTAAAAGTCTGTCATGGTGCTAAAGTCTCCTTGTCAGCATAAAAGAGCATCTATCTACGTGAGAACTTCACCACACATCTTTCTAGGTAATAGGGGACCATAAAGAATGGTCCCAGAAGGAGAATATTTGTCCTCTTATCATAATAAGTGTACTAGGCTAGCGGCTTTTTCCTGTAAAAATAATCCTAGAATATTTGTTCCTCAATGAGATCGTGTAGCAATGCTTTATATGAGTAGACAGAAAGAACATTATCTCTCATGGGCCTGAAAGCTTCGCCATCCTCGCTGACATGTTGATAAAACCATTTATGTAGAAACCACACACAGCCCTTAACATCACCACTGTCCTATATAACAAACCGGGTGAGTGCTTTGTATAAAAAAGCTAAAACTGCCATGGCGAGAGACAAATGTCAAGTCATGACATTGTCCCACATCTGAAAAAACTAGAGAATATGCAAATCCATGGTACCCTGTCTATTGGGAAATATTAAAAACCCGGCAGTATAGATAGTCATCACCTCTCTGGTCATGTGCTACACCTTGGGTCACTTTACCTTCATCTTTAGCATTGAAGTTGGTTGCAAATTGATTGTCCATAAGATATTGGAGATGATTGGCTAGTTTTGGCAATCCTAAAATGTATGAGAACTCATCTATGAGAGGTCTCATTTCTCCAAAAGAAAGGCAAAAGGCTGACATGGATTCCATCTTTCAACCAATGCATGAATATGTCATAGTCTCTAAGCTACATCCAGATGTTGAGAGAAAACATCCATGAACTACTCAAGCCACCGTGGGTACCAGTCAAGCACAAATCCATCTGAGGCGGTACATCTAGTGTCTAGGTCACCTCTAAAAAATAAAGTGAACCACATGGCCACAAGAGAACATCCTAATCATGGTGGCTGACAAAGCAAGTGCAATGGGGCCTGAACGGATACGAAAATCAACACATGGGATAAAGAGATGATCATACTAGATCAAGTGACAGTGTCTACAAGGGTAGAGCCAATAGGAGGTTCCGACATTATGTATGGAACTTTTGACCTTGGTAAATTGAAAGAAACCTAGGGCTTGATAGGAGGAGTGAGAACTCTAAACGGTTTTGACAACAGAAAATGAAAGTCCCTTTTGAAATCCATGCCTATCTTTTAATAAAGAACATCATGCATGAAAGTGAGGAATCACTCAGTCAAACATGGCACACACAAAGATATTCAAACAATACTCCTTAATGGCATGGCAAACCAATTGAGCCAGTGTTCGCACCCCACCCCTATTGCAAAGGAGGTTGAAACGCGAGTCAGCAAAATTCTTTTAGAATTGGGGTTTTGAGGAAAATTTTCAAGAGAAAGGGATCCGCCCGTCGGTACGAGGTCCAACCGTTCCTGCTGCCTTTAACAGGGGTAATTAGACCAAGGACTAAGAATCATTTGGATCATGTACGAGTTATTGATGCAAATCCAATATGCTTGTGCATTGAGGTTTTGGATTCAAGAACCAAAATTCATTTTTGAATGAATGAATTTGAAGATTTGAGGGTTTTCAAGTTGGTTCAAAAACTTTTGTTTTTGTGCCACAATTCTTGAGGATTTTGAAGATTGAAATTGAGTTCTTTGTTGTGAACTCTAGATGATTCATGAGTTGAAATTATCATCAACCTTTGGAAAATAGCTAAGTTTCCTTAGCAAAGGAAATTGATTTTTGAATGCTTCTTTTGTCAAATCATAGATTCCAAATTGTTCGAAAACATATTGTTTTCCAAATGCACTTTGGCCAAAATTAGGAGTGCATTGCTTGTGTTTTCTTTTGAAGTTAAGAGAAGTTTACAAATTCTTGTTGCAATATGACTTGGTCACTTTTTGCAACTCAAATTCGAATCACTTAACTTCTTAAGAATGTGCATGTGGTGCTATTGATTTTGAGTGAAGGTGAATGCATGAAACAAGAAGGGAAACTATATGGAACATTCATTCTTCTCTCTCTTATAATCCCTCAAGATCCATTCATATGAAACATACATTCTTCACTCTCTCATAATCTCTCAAAGTCTATATTGCACGTCATACGATTTATGCATGAAGATTGATTAAAATGTAGGACTTTCTCTATATGTGCTCATTATATGAATAAGCAGATGAATTAGAGATGTAGTCCATAAGCCTGAGGCTTGACATAAAATTATCAAAATGATGAAAATATATATAAATAATGTCAAGTTCAATTTTTGAAATGGATGGGAGACGTGGATGACATCATCTTTTGTCTCAAAATAGCTAAAAATCAGATCTTGTGTTGATTTAAATAGCTGAAAATTATGGAGATTGGTTCCAATAAATATCGTGTTTCTTAGATGGAAACGACAAGTCTTTCAAATAGATTCAAATTTCAGATTTGGTAGTAATGAAATTGTCAACTCCTTTGGATGATTCTAGGATAGTTGGCATTTCAAATATATAAAATTTGACATTCTTAAACCAATTCCTATGAAACATGGTCTGATTTCAACACCTAACATACATCGTATGTAT
>JAANDH010001207.1:58187-71262 GCA_011799765.1 Nymphaea thermarum
ATTTCTCAGCCCATTTCCACGAGCTAGGTGGGCTGGGCTAGGTTTGGTCAACATGGGTTCAGACCTAGGTGACCAATTTGACCAAAATTTTAGACGAAAATGCCCTTGCACAGGGTTTTGTCCTTATTTTGTATTTTTTATTCATTTTTTGTTTGAAATCGAGCTTGTAAGGTTAAAACCTAGTTACTAAGCTCCAAATTCCATTGAATTATAATAATTCAATTTAAATTTTAATAAAATTCGAAAATTTTATCAAATTTGGTTCGAAAAGGGTATTTTCGTCCAAAATTTGATTGAAACTGGATTTCAACTGAATCAAACTTTCGTTTGAAATATTCGATTTAAATTTGGTATTTGATTCATGTATTTGACAAATTCAAATGTTTATTTATCTTTCATAAACCAATTTAGGCTCTTTAATTTCAATTTGACCGCATAAGGGCAAAATTGTCCAAATTGATCAATTTCGACCAATTGACCAAAGTCAAAGTTCATTTGCGAGTAGTTTGAATTTGTTTGAGGTAATTTGATAAATTTGAGCTATGAAAGCTCTAATTGAGCTGATTTGTACTTTGACTGAGTTTAGTCAAAGTGGGTTTAGTTCGGTCAAAGTCTATTTTCGTCCACTGATTGGATCGTGAGACAGACCTACGTTTGACTGTGCTGAGTCCATGCTGACCGGACCTAGCTGGAATTGACACCACATTTGGGTGCACCCAGGTCGAGCCTACTTGGATTCAGTAGGTTAGGTGAGTTTGACCAGCCTAGTAATTGCTTGTTGGAAATTGACTCATCTTTAAAGAGGACCTGGTTAAAGAAGAGAGAGAGACATAAATGTCTCTCTTTTCCTAGGTTTCTCATTCATTTTTCCTTGAAAATGACTTTTCTTCAATTAATTTGAGAGAAAATATTTATTTATTTATTTTAAATGGAGGGGCGTGGCCCTTGGGGGGCTCTTGACCACACGGGCTATGTGGGGCCCACACGTGGGTCCCACGTAGCATTCTAGACTCGATTCTTGGATCTAAGTCAGAATTTGAATTTTGTAATTGGATTTGGATGTTAAATGACATTTGTAAATGGATTTGGACTCGTAATCCTGCATTGGGATTCGTGTCACGGGTTAAATTCATTATTTGAATCCAAATTGTGTTTAGGTTCAAAATTGGCTTTGAAATTGCAATTTTCACAATTCTTTTGTGAAATTTTTCTCATTGCTTCAATTTTGATGTAGAAAAATTTGGGGTGTTAACAGATGCCCCTCTTTGCTGTTAAGCAAGTTGAATAATTTGCTTAATAGCAAAGATTCACGCACCAAATTTTTGCAAATCGTTTGGAAAATCCATTTTTCAAATGATGTTGAACCATCATCGCTCGAGGGGAAAATGCTAGGCATAGACCTGAAATAAGAAGATTTTTCTCCATCTCATTGGAGACTTTGTAGAAGAATTAATGTTGGTTGAAAAATTTTGTAATTGTAAAAGTTTTTGCATTTGATACTTGGAGAACTTAGCTCTTGATTTCTTCTAGACCATTGGCAAGTGCTTTTTTTTTTCTCTTTTTATTTAGTTTTTCACATATTTGCTTTTGCTTTTGAATTTTGATTTTCTTTTTGAGCTACCCTTCACTTTTGGGAGAAATTTCTCACCACCTCAAAAGCTACTACGGAGTTCCACCACTTTGGTGGTTTTGTGTAGTTTGCTTTGTGCAATATCAAGTCTATCGGGCTTTCTTCTGAACCCTTGTAGCGAGCTTTGGGCCAGTAACTCCTAGACCAGTTGACCTTAGGGTACCAAGTGTAGAACACTCCTCGGACTTACTTGCTCGAATTCAGAAGGCTTTAGGAGACTTAATATAAGCAAAATGTTCATGGATTGCTTTTTAGCTTCACGGCGTAAGCATAGGTCATATGCCCACCCGCGCCTGCTGAGCTTTGAACCAGAGGAACAACTACACTCACCCCGAGCCCATCGCTCAACTCATTTTGCTTGATAGTTTTTTTTTTTTCTTGCATCTTGCCAAGGTCTTTTAGGTCACAAGGCTTTTTCTTATGGCTTCTCATGCTAGACCTTTACAAATGCCGATTGTCGGGACCAACATTAATTGCTATACATTAATCCCTCAATGTCTTTGAAATTTCTTGCATACTTCAAGCCGATGCCCTTGCAGTTGTCCTCAAGACATGGGCGGAGTTTGAAAATTTTGGAAATTTCAATGCATTTTTGAAAATTTCTCTAAGGGATACTATGCCCCTTAGTTGGTTTGAAAATTGTTACAAATGTGCATATCAAAGCACCACTGTTTTGAAATTCTTGAATTGCAAATTCAAGTATAGAATTTTTTGAGATGCAAAGCATTAATTGGATCGGGGATTTCAACCCCATCGGCATCAATCAACCGATAAGAATTGTGAGGTAGAACCTCCTTGATGACATAAGGTCCTTCCCAGTTCGGTGCCCATTTTCCTTTAGGTCTACTCCTGAGTGGAACTATGGATCTTAAAACAAGATCATTTACCTGAAATTTTCTTTCAATGACTGATTTGGCATAATGTCGGGCGACTCTCTTACGATAGACTTCAGCATGCTCTTCCGCTTGTAGTCTTTTCTCGTCTAAGAGGTCTAATTGAGCAAGTCTCTTTTTTTTCAATGAGAGTAGCAAATTTCATTGCTGGTTTTTGGACATGTAGTGGAAGGACAATTTCCGTTCCATATACCAATTCTGCTGGTGTAGCATTGGTGGGTGTCCGAATTGTGGTTCGATACGCCCAAAGTGCATTGTGCATTTTCTCGTGCCAATCTCGGCCTGTTTCAACAGTCCTTTCTAAGACACGAATCAAAATCTTGTTGGTTGCTTCTGCTTGACCATTACCTTGAGGGTAATATGGGGCAGAAAAGTGATGTTGTATTTTGTGTTTGTGACAGAGATTGCGCATTTTCTCATTTTTGAAATGAGTACCGTTATCAGAAACGATATCATGCGGGATGCCAAATCTACACAAAAGATTTTTGTGAATGAAGGACACTACGTGTTGTCCTTCGACTGTTTTTAAAGTGATCGCTTCCACCCATTTGGTGAAGTAATCTGTAGCTGCAAGAAAATACCTGTGTCCATTTGAGGTAGGTGGATTGATTGGACCGACCACGTCGAAGGCCCACATGGAGAATGGCCATGGTGAGCTGACTGAATGAAGGTATGATGCTGGAGCATGAATTGATGGTGCATGCAACTGACATTTGATGCATTTCTTGACAAATTGGTGACAGTCTCTCTGCATTGTGGGCCAATAGTACCCTGCTCTGACTATCTGCTTGATGAGGGTCTGATACCCTACATGTCTCCCGCAAATTCCTTCATGGGCTTCTTGAATGACTTCTAGTGCCTCATTTGCATCGAGACATCTAGCATTTTCTGTGCTGAATCCTCTTATGTATAGGATGTCAGCTAAAATGAAATATCTTGAAGACATGTGTCTCAAAACTCTTTGCTCTTTTCGAGACATTTCTGGTGGGAGTGTTCCAGTTTGGAGAAAATCCTTGATGTTCTGATACCATGGTGTTTCTCTACTTTCTGCTTGCAACACCTGTTCTGGTATGACAAAAGATGGTTGTTTGAGTCTTCTGACTTCAAAAGATTTGATAGATTCTCCAGGTTTGAAGGCAATGGTGGAGCCTAAACTGGCTAAACCATCTGCAATCGGGTTAAATTCTCTTTTGACATGTAAGAGTTGATATTCCTCGAACTGTCTTAAGAGGGAAGCTGCTAATTCTTGATATGGGATCAATTTCTGATCTTTGACTTGCCAATCTCCATTGACCTGACTGATAGCTAAGAGAGAAACTCCAAAAATGCGAACTTTCTGCACTTTAAATTTGAGCAGCATTTTGAGTCCTTGGATTAGGGCCTCGTACTCTACCATATTATGCGTGCAGGAAAAATTCAATTTGAGAGAGTAAGGAATCATTTCCCTTTCTGGTGTAATGAAAAGTATCCCAATGCCTGCCTCAGCTGTGCTCTTAGATCCATCAAAGTACATCTCCCAAATCGGCTCTGGTTCAGTCGTTAGGATTTGCTCATCTGGAAAATCATCATTTGTTCTAATTTCTTCAGATAGAGGAAAATCTGCCAACTGATCTGCGATGGCTTGCCCCTTGATTGATTTTTGTAACACATATTCAAATCATATTGCATCAGCAAAACCTGCCACTTTGCTATCCTCCCATTCAGAAATGGCTGTTCGAGGATATATTTGAGTGGATTAAGTTTGGATAAAATTTTAACTTCGCAAGCCAATAGATAATGCCTTAATTTTTTACACATCCATACCAAGGCTAAGTAAGTTTTTTCCATGTGCGAGTAGTTCTTTTCGTACTGCACAAATGTCTTACTGATGTAATAAATGGCATGTTCTATTCGACATCCTTCTTCATATTGAGCCAAAAATCCACCACAGGCTGAATCATTAACTGTGATGTAAAGGAGTAGATGTTTCCCCAAAATTGGAGGTTTTAAAATTGGTGGGCAAAGAAGATACTTCTTGATCTTTTCGAATGAGGCTTGACATTCATGTCCCCATTCCCCATTCAGATTTGACTCTTTTCCGTAGTAAATGGTTGAAGGGTTCACATCTCATGGCAAGATTAGATATAAACCTTCTGATTGGCTGAATTCTACCTTGCAAGCTGCGTAGTTCCTTAAGATTTGTTGGTGGTGACATTTCGATGATCGCCTTTGCTTTGGAAGGATCCATCTCGATTCCCTTTTTGCTGACCATAAATCCCAAAAGCTTAACAGATTCCACACCAAATACACATTTTTGTGGATTCAGTCTAAGTTTGTATTGTAAGAGTCTATCAAAAACTTGAGAAAGAATGTTGATGTGATTCTCCCTTGTTTTTGACTTAATTAGTAGATCATCTACATATGCATCCATGATTTGATGCATTTGATCATGAAAGATAGCTGTCATAGCTCTTTGATATGTTGCTCCAGCGTTCTTCAAGCCAAACGGCATTACTGTATAGCAGAAGGTACCCCATGGGGTTGTAAATGATGTTTTGGCTTGATCTTGAGCAGCCAGCTTAATTTGGTTATAGCCAGAATATCCATCCATAAAGGAGAACATAGCGTGACCTGCGGTACTGTCTACCAACAAGTCAATGTTTGGAAGTGGGTAGTCATCCTTTGGTGTAGCCTTATTCAAATCTCTGAAATCGATGCAGAGCCGAATTTTGCCATTTTTCTTTGGGACTACCACAACGTTTACTAACCATTCAGGATAGTCGATTGTTCGGATGAACCCTGCCTTTAGTAGGTCTTCTAGGCCTTCCTTAACTTGCCCCTCAAGACGAGGGTCTAGTTTCCTCAACTTTTGTTTGATTGGCTTGCATTCTGGTTTCAATGGTAGTCGATGCTCGACTAATTTTGTATCAAGTCCTGGCATGTCCTCATAAGTCCATGCAAAGGCTTCTTCATGCTCCTTGAGGAAGTCTATCAACTCTTTTCTTTCTTCTGCTGAGAGACTTGTTCCTACTTGCAAAATCTTTGGACTCTCTTCCGTGCTAATATTAATTTCCTCAATCGGATCATTAATCAAAGGTGACGGTTGATCTTGTTTTCTCATTTGGATGAACTCTGGACATTCTGCCTTATCGAGTTCTGGATTTATCTCTCTAAAAGCTTTTGATGTTTGATCCTCAGATGCCATCCTTGACATGACCCGAATATGATGTAGTCGTATGGAAAAATGCTTTCTAAGTCCATCTTGACAAGAGAAAGTATTAGACTTTGACATGAATTGACTCAATAGAGACTCAAGAAGAGTTTTGACATTGGACATGGGTTTAGAGGTAAAGTAAAACATCACATGCATCCAAATAAGCAATCAACGAAAAATTGATAATGCATTCCCTACGACTCTTGCCTATATGCATTGTTTTGAAAATTGGTCTTGGAACCTATCGAGAATAAATGGGTAAATTGTTCTTTATTTATCCAAAATTTATGGTATGCCTATATACCAAATTTATGGTACTGGCATAGACTGACTCCTCCAAGGGTTTTCTAGATTTGGGCTCTCCAATTCTCCTTGTTCACCCATCGATATACCGGGACTATTGTCCGTTTCGGTACTAATGGGGGGACTTCTCAGTCCAATTGGGTGGTCCAGTTGTAAGGCTATATCTTGGACTAATGTCCTAGAAATATCCCGACAACATGATGACCGGGATATGATATAGGTAATGATTTGTTTTTCAAAATTCATGAGAAGATGCAAAATAGATGGCTCTATTGCATACATTCCTAAAAGATAGATTTGAAAATTTGAGAGCATACATGGGCTGCATACAATCCGTAAATTGACGAGGGGTAGGATAAATTGAAATGAAAAGAGGTTCATGAAATCTCCTTAATGTACACTACATGATGTCGGTATGCATTTTTGTGAGAATTTTTTTTGTGCAATTGATGTCCGACATTGGTGAAAATAACTCATACATGATCTAAATAAGTCCTTAGACAAACAATGACGGGTCCACCCGGGTGTGCCATCTGTTCGCACCCCACCCCTATTGCAAAGGAGGTTGAAACGCGAGTCAACAAAATTCTTTTAGAATTGGGGTTTTGAGGAAAATTTTCAAGAGAAAGGGATCCGCCCGTCGGTACGAGGTCCAACCGTTCCTGCCACCTTTAACAGGGGTAATTAGACCAAGGACTAAGAATCATTTGTATCATGTACGAGTTATTGATGCAAATCCTATATGCTTGTGCATTGAGGTTTTGGATTCAAGAACCAAAATTCATTTTTGAATGAATGAATTTGAAGATTTGAGGGTTTTCAAGTTGGTTCAAAAACTTTTGTTTTTGTGCCACAATTCTTGAGGATTTTGAAGATTGAAATTGAGTTCTTTGTTGTGAACTCTAGATGATTCATGAGTTGAAATTATGATCAACCTTTGGAAAATAGCTAAGTTTCCTTAGCAAAGGAAATTGATTTTTGAATGCTTCTTTTGTCAAATCATAGATTCTAAATTGTTCGAAAACATATTGTTTTCCAAATGCACTTTGGCCAAAATTAGGAGTGCATTGCTTGTGTTTTCTTTTGAAGTTAAGAGAAGTTTACAAATTCTTGTTGCAATATGACTTGGTCACTTTTTGCAACTCAAATTTGAATCACTTAACTTCTTAAGAATGTGCATGTGGTGCTATTGATTTTGAGTGAAGGTGAATGCATGAAACAAGAAATGAAACTATATGGAACATTCATTCTTCTCTCTCTTATAATCCCTCAAGATCCATTCATATGAAACATACATTCTTCACTCTCTCATAATCTCTCAAAGTCCATATTGCACGTCATACGATTTATGCATGAAGATTGATTAAAATGTAGGACTTTCTCTATATGTGATGAATTAGAGATGTAGTCCATAAGCCTGAGGCTTGACATAAAATTATCAAAATGATGAAAATATATATAAATAATGTCAAGTTCAATTTTTGAAATGGATGGGAGACGTGGATGACATCATCTTTTGTCTCAAAATAGCTAAAAATCAGATCTTGTGTTGATTTAAATAGCTGAAAATTATGGAGATTGGTTCTAATAAATATCGTGTTTCTTAGATGGAAACGACAAGTCTTTCAAATAGATTCAAATTTCAGATTTGGTAGTAATGAAATTGTCAACTCCTTTGGATGATTCTAGGATAGTTGGCATTTCAAATATATAAAATTTGACATTCTTAAACCAATTCCTATGAAACATGGTCTGATTTCAACACCTAACATACATCGTATGTATGAGTTTCTGAAATCAAACGAATTTTAAAATGAAATGAAAATGTTCTCATAGCTGAGTACTATGGAAATCAATAAAAATGATCCATTTTCTTAAAAACCAGTTTGGAAACATGTTCCAACCTGATTTTAAGAGAAGAATGCAATTTTTAACAAGAGATTGAACACGTATATGTATATATATAACAATGTATACATATGCACACTTTATTTTTCAAAATGAAATTTGATGAAGGGATCACATAACTCACGAATCATGAGGATTCATGGCTGGGTTCTTTTACGTGGGAAGATTGAAAACTTGTTTCAAATCTTCCCTACCACCCTTGATCAATTAAATAAAGCATGAAACAAAATAACTTTAAATAGAGAGGGATAAACGGATGCTCAAGCTAGTTCATCCTTAATTTCGCTATGCAAAGGTGGATTACATTCATAAGCATGCATCCATCCTTAATAGGCTTTTCATCATATATATTGCAGCAAAGTCACTCTCTCACCGTGGGATTTTCTCATGGTGGGGAGTTCAAAATGGTTTTAAGTTGGTTGTTTTGAAAGGGACGTGGCCTTGGGGCCATTTTCAAAATTTGATACATGGGTTCATCTTTTGGAAAAACCGACGTATGCGTGTATGATGCATTAACATGTACATTGAAGCGTAGGTTTTCCTTGGCTGGACATCATTCCCAGCCATAAGCAAATGAAAAATAGACCCTCCCACGAGTTGCTGGAATTAAAATAAATCGACAAGAAGCTAAAGAAGAAGAGAAGTGAGTTAAAATCCCCTACCTTGCGGTCGGTTTTGATGTTTGTCCTTCTTCTTCACTTGTTTTCTAACTCGAGCAATCCTAAGCAAGAATCCAACCGTGGATTCAAGTTTAGCAAAGCTAGAATAAGAAATGACTTGCTTGCTGGAATTTGGAGTGGTAAAGATGGCTTCTCACCACGAAAATCCTAAGTAAAGGTTCACTTAACTTAGCAAAATCAATGGGGAGAATAGAAAAAAATGTGGAAGAAAATGGAAGAAATGGGGAATAGGGCTTGGACGAACCTCTCCTCTCTTCCTTGGCTTCTCCCTCCTAGCTCCTTGGCTGCAGCAACTTGATAGAATGCTGCCCCAAAATTCGTACCTCTCCTTGGTGGCCAAAGAGAGGTTTATATAGAGGAGCAGGTGGGTTCAACAACCTTCTTAACTCACCTTGGGAACTTGTTTAAGACCTTGGGGACTTGTAAAATGAGTTAAATAGGCTTTAAAGACTCCAATTGACCATTTCTCAGCCCATTTCCACGAGCTAGGTGGGCTGGGCTAGGTTTGGTCAACATGGGTTCAGACCTAGGTGACCAATTTGACCAAAATTTTAGACGAAAATGCCCTTGCACAGGGTTTTGTCCTTATTTTGTATTTTTTATTCATTTTTTGTTTGAAATCGAGCTTGTAAGGTTAAAACCTAGTTACTAAGCTCCAAATGCCATTGAATTATAATAATTCAATTTAAATTTTAATAAAATTCAAAAATTTTATCAAATTTGGTTCGAAAAGGGTATTTTCATCCAAAATTTGATTGAAACTGGATTTCAACTGAATCAAACTTTCGTTTGAAATATTCGATTTAAATTTGGTATTTGATTCATGTATTTGACAAATTCAAATGTTTATTTGCCTTTCATAAACCAATTTAGGCTCTTTAATTTTAATTTGACCGCATAAGGGCAAAATTGTCCAAATTGATCAATTTCGACCAATTGACCAAAGTCAAAGTTCATTTGCGAGTAGTTTGACTTTGTTTGAGGTAATTTGATAAATTTGAGCTATGAAAGCTCTAATTGAGCTGATTTGTACTTTGACTGAGTTTAGTCAAAGTGGGTTTGGTTCGATCAAAGTCTATTTTCGTCCACTGATTGGATCGTGAGACAGACCTACGTTTGACTGTGCTGAGTCCATGCTGACCGGACCTAGCTGGAATTGACACCACATTTGGGTGCACCCAGGTCGAGCCTACTTGGATTCAGTAGGTTAGGTGAGTTTGACCAGCCTAGTAATTGCTTTTTGGAAATTGACTCATCTTTAAAGAGGACCTGGTTGAAGAAGAGAGAGAGACATAAATGTCTCTCTTTTCCTAGGTTTCTCATTCATTTTTCCTTGAAAATGACTTTTCTTCAATTAATTTGAGAGAAAATATTTATTTATTTATTTTAAATGGAGGGGCGTGGCCCTTGGGGGGGCTCTTGACCACACGGGCTATGTGGGGCCCACACGTGGGTCCCACGTAGCATTCTAGACTTGATTCTTGGATCTAAGTCAGAATTTGAATTTTGTAATTGAATTTGGATGTCAAATGACATTTGTAAATGGATTTGGACTCGTAATCCTGCATTGGGATTCGTGTCACGGGTTAAATTCATTATTTGAATCCAAATTGTGTTTAGGTTCAAAATTGGCTTTGAAATTGCAATTTTCACAATTCTTTTGTGAAATTTTTCTCATTGCTTCAATTTTGATGTAGAAAAATTTGGGGTGTTAACAGCCAGGAAGTTCACCATTAATATCTCAAAGTAAACTAGCATCATGCAATTAAAATGATTTTGGGCAGGCTTGTTTTTTGTCTCTTCATCACACTTTATATCACAGTGGTTCCACAATTCATGACTCTTAAGTGCTAAGAGCCAGTGTTATCAATATTTGAGACAGTATAAATGGGTCTACATCAGGTTATTTTATGTCTGTTACTTAACATTTAATAAAAAAGCAACTAGGACCACAAAAGCAGCCTAGACCATTCTGATAAAATCGATCTCTTTTCTTATCCTCGAACTGTAAAAGCCAAAATTGCTTGGAATTCTCAAACGGCTCTCAACATCAAACCACATCAGAATCTTCAAACAGCTTATTGTAGCAATTAAAGTGTTTTTCTCTCCATAGTGGAGAAATCATTGAAAACTTATGTCACACTGGTTTCACCTGCTATAGTCTTCCTAATTACTGTGAGATATTTCTAGAATCAAGGACTCTTAAATTAATGTAGGTATTGCTCAAGTGGTCCTAGTTCTATGGCTAGGGCTGTACATGAGTTGAGTTGAGCTTGAGCTCAGTGAACTCAACTCCACTTGACTCATTTTGCCCAGTTCGAAGCTCGAATCTAGTTGTACAATGTCTACTCGAGCTTGACTCAGTAGACCTAGCAACAGCTTGAGTTCGACTCATTTAAACTCATTTACCAACTTCCCATCTTTCCTTGGTTTTAAATTTAGAAATATATATATATATATATATATATATATATATATATATATATATATATAGAGAGAGAGAGAGAGAGAGAGAGTTGAACTCATGTAGCTCAAACTTGTTCATTTATAAGCTCGAGTTTTCAGTTAAGCTTGAGCTCGACTCGTTCACAGCCGAGCTTAATGAAGTGAGTTTGAGTCGAGCTTAAGTTGGCTTGACACATTGTACAGCCCTAGCTATGGCAGATGACGTCTTTTCAATTAGCTAGTTGGTGCTATTGGGAAACTACAGCTTAGGTATGTGAATGGCTCACAAGCAGTACTTTATATCTTGCATTATATCGAATCCAACCTAATTGGGTTCAAACTCAGACTCAAATACAAAGTCAAATTTGCATAAGATCTGACATTACATGTGAGCAGGTCCCCTTCTTTGTTGGATCTTGTGGTGGTATATATTTGAGTTTGAGTTTGCGCCAAATTTCAATTACTTTATACATCCCACTTTCAGTACCAGATTCGAATTCTTGCTGCTAATGAGGGACCTCTAATCCCTAGATGTTACCATAGCCATGATGGGATACTACATTAACCCTTAGTTCAGGATCTTGCATATTACTAAGTTGCAATTAGGGATTACGAAGGTCCATTGGATCGCATGATCAAATATAGCCTCCATCTTATCTGACTATATCCTATATGGATATTCAGGAATTAGATTCCAATGCCAATGCATAACCATATTCAAATTTCTATTTTTACTTGTAATTGGATTCAGGGTGCATTTGAGAATCAAATATATGTAAACTGAATTCAATAAGAAAAATCATATACCATGTTTGCATCTGATTGCTAATCTGATGTAATTTCTTAGTCAAACCCAACTATTTAGGTTTAAATTTGAATTTAGGTTTGGATTATATCAGCATCATTCAAACAATTGGGTTTGAGTATTGTAACTTATGTGAACTGATACATTAGGGATAATTCTGCATTAATGTGTTCAAGATAAAAAAGGAGATTCCATTTTCAGTAATTAAAATACAAATTCAATTGTTTTCATGTGAGCATTAATGTGATTACAAAGGTTAAGCATCATTAGTACACTTATTTTGGAACACATAATGGAGAACGTCAAGTTTTTTCAAAGTAATATGATTACAAAAGTTGATGTTAACATCCTCAGCAAGTAAAAAGATAAGTAACAAATTATGTTTCCAGAAATAAGAAAATAGTGCCTTTACAACATGTAATATATGAAGACAATAATTTTCATATCATTCACGCTTTGAGGATGTTTGTTAACAAGAACTCTACAGTTTTTTGGAATGCAATGTTCCGTGAATGTGTGTGTTCAAGGAAAACAGTCCCAAAATGTTCCGTGAATGTGTGTGTTCAAGGAAAACAGTCCCAAAGAATAATAAAAGTTCGACCTCTAGATCATAATTCTTGGCTTGATCATAAAGCTAAAGATACTTGAGAATGACTAGTAGGAGGATTTAAATGAACTGAAATGAGAACAGAGAATGGGTGTTAGGCCTATCTTAGTTCTGAAAAAGTAAGAGAGCTTCAGCTTGTTGATTCTTCAAGGAGAAGTTCGGGTAGCCAGTTTCACTAGCTTGAGTTGATAGCATGATGAAGTGCAGTGGGCTAGAATACAATTTGACACAATGGGGAAGATGACTTCTCCTATAATCCATGATTAACGCCTAAACAAAACTAAGAAGAAGCAGAAAAGGATGAGAAATGGAATGTAAAAGGAACAGGAAACACAAAATAATGATTAGAGCTTAATTGAAGTTAATCTTTTATTACAAGTAAGGCCTAAACACCTTTATATATACTAAAAACATAATCCCTGAATCGGGATCCACATAAAACAAAACAATAAATAAAAATCAAATCCATAACTAGATTTTTCCTTCTTGTGCTCCTGCTGCATCAACAACATGTATGACTATTGTGCTTGTGGGGCTTTTGAGTCCAATGGTTCAAGTTTCTAAGCAAGCAATTAAGCCAACATTCAGGCTTAACTTAGGAATCTAATTGG
>JAANDH010001207.1:72495-113233 GCA_011799765.1 Nymphaea thermarum
TCAGGCTTAACTTAGGAATCTAATTGGTCACAAGCTAATTGTCTTAATTTGGAAGATAAAAGTGAATATGAATTATTTTAAAGTCTCTGATAGACATCTTTGTTATGTTGTTATACAAGAAACTTGACAAACAAATTTGGTACAAAGTACATAGACATGCTATGCTCTCCTTGGTTATGATAATGAGAGGAAAGGATGGAGATGTTGCGACTTCACACAACATTTAAGTGATGTTGCGACTTCACACAACATTTAAGTGTCACATATCAAGAATGTGTGTCAAGTAACACTCACAATTCTCTATATGAACTGAAGCATAAGATTCTAGAAGATATGTAATCATGTACAACCTAAGGAATCCTGCCAAGTTCAAGTTTCATTAACTTCTTAGATCAAAATGAAATATAGTGCTGGCAATAAAAAAAATATGAGCTCAATGCTACTATTAACTCTTCTGCAAATCAGGAAATGAAATGAGCAGCATTCCCTCATGAAATGATGCTTCAGAAAGCCACGCAGGAAGACCGATCTTCTTTGCCCTCTTTGTGGCTTTCTGATTATCATATTATTCCATGGAGAGCTTGAAATCCTTTATTAATGATTCTTCTGGAAGAGATTTAATGCTGTAGTCCCATATCAAAAGCAAAAATCTCCACACCGTTGCAAGTGATAATTAATGTCAAACGAAAACAAAAAAACAATGCAAAAACGGGAAGGGGATAGAGAGATAGAAATGGAGACCCTGCTCATACATCACAACTAGGCTATCACCAGACAGAGGATCGAGGGTAAAAATCTGTTGTCGCCGAACAGACGGGATCAATGGCATGAGAAGCTTTAGGCGGAACGAGCGTCGCACGATTGCAGATGCTTGCAAGAGAGGTAGAACTCTCGACGGGCGTGAAGGGTCAAAGGTACCTACCACCGGAAGTTACAGAAGCAGATAATGAAAGTGGGAAACTTTCAGTTAGCTGTGATTCGTGTAAAATACTTCATTTTTTGTGCTTACCTAAGCAATGCCAACGAATTCTCACTAGCGCTACACAAACCCCTGGCACCAGGAGCTATCAAACGTCGATGGTGTCTCTGGTGCTCTCAAGGCAAAAAACTCCTCCCTGACCGGTTCTTTTGCTGGTTAACTCAGCACCAAAGTGTTTAATGGCATCAACAAAACTCAGAACCAATGATGTATTCCAACACTTGCGCTTTTCCCTGCACTGCCAGAGCTAAACAGTAAAATAGTGCCAGACCTGCCCCAGTTTATAACATTTTTATTGATGAATTGGCATGCTTTACAATTTACCACACTAGTTTCTACATCTTTGATGTTTGTAACAATATTCCATGGTTGAAGGCATAGTCTCAGGCTTTAACATTCTATTTTAGTAGCAATCTCACCTGTTCGGTTAGATTGCTTTATTATGCAATTTTTGAAAATTAAACAACTTCTATATGGAATATTGGCACTCAATATTGAACTTTGTAGTTTAGACTTCCTACTTAAATATTAAATACAGGTTTTTTTAAATTTACGGATTAAAATCTCATAAACTTTAATAAATGGTTGTTTACAAAATAATCTAATATTGCATTAGAAGTATTAAAGGAATGAGATAAGAAGCCAAATTATGAGCCTAATTGTGTGTATGTGTGTGTGTGTATGCATATGTATATATAGAGCATGAACTGACTGCGTATCTATTCTTTCTTAATTTAAAACATGTAAGCAGATTGACATAGATGTGGTTAGTTAAACAACTTGTCTGAACAAGTTCAATGGCTTACAGATCCGCACTGCTCAACAAGGGACAGCAAAGTCCAAAGAATAATGCAATGTGGTTCACGTGGAACACAAAAAGGCATGCTGGTAAAGTCAGATAGCTGGGAAACTAATTCAATAAGATGGTAATTTGAGCGTTCAGCTTATCATGTTAATGTTTCAGAGTGATACTGCATTTTTCTCCGAGTTTTTTTTGTGCATATCAGTTATTTTTATTGTGGTCAGATAATCGCTAAAAGAAGATCCCTGCAGCTTTTACTTCTCAAATCATCTTATTGGGAGTTTTATATTTATATTATATATATATATATATATATATATATATATATATATATATATATAATATCAATGTTAAAAAAACCCAAATTAAATATAAAACGCCTGTCTTGAGGCAGAAATCATATATGAAAGGATTTGATCAGAATAGAACACGTGGGCCAGTTTATAAATAATTAAAAATTAACCATGATTTTTGTTTTGATTCTGGACTATTGGCCATTAAAATCATACTGTTATAGCTACTTTGTGAAAATGGCTGACTAACAAGCTGGAATTATAATGTTTCAAAGTAATAAAAAAAAATGCCCATCTATTGGGGGATTACTGCACCATCTTTCTCAAGCTCTTTGGAACCACCTTCATTCATCCTATACTATTATCAACTATTTAGAAAGAAGTTAAAAATGTGGAATGTCGATAAGTCCGATTCGGATCATATATCCGACTGAACTACTTAAACGAATTAGGTATAGAAAAGAAATTAAAACATCAGATCAAATTCAAATTTGAGAAATGACATCCATATTCGTATCTAATTTTAAGAAAGCAATAGCAAAGCCAGAAATTTATGGCTGATTAAATGCATTGCCTTGAAAATTAAGTCAGTCAGCGCACTCCATATGTAAATAAGCAAATGAGACAACGAGATTATTATGTCAATAAATAATTTCTATGGGTCAGTGTTGGCAGTTGCCCACACAATCATGCATTTGGCTTGGCTGTTCGCTGAGACCATATATGGATGCTACTGAGGAAGTGTTCCCACTCTGGAGGAAGAAGCGACCAGCAATCCCAGCCAGTTCGAAGCCATTTCTTCCATGCAGCTCTCACCCTTATCAAAAAAGTAAGAAAAATCTTGCTAGTATATTCCCACACCATGACAACTGAATGTACCTGAGTTGCTCCCAAACGTGCGTGAAAAAATTATAATGGGACATCCTTATTATCACGAGCAGCGGTGGAGCCAGAATTTTTTGGCTGAAGGGCATTCGATTCACCAGCTTAGGTCTAGTGTGGACAACCAAAGTAATTTTTGGATCATTATAGTAAACTTTAAGTGTCTTACCTTAAAAGAAATTTTTGATTGGGTGGTGTGGGCCACTGCCCACACCAGCCCCCATGTATCTCTACTGATCATGACAAGTTCCGTTCAGTGCCGTAGTCAGGATTTTTTGGCCGAGGGCCACTTCAGTTGGCAAAACAAGTTTGGTGTGAGCAATGCCTGTAGCGACTTTTGATGTGGGCACAACAAATAGCTCTTCTACTGTCAATTTATCAAAGGCCAGCTTTTATCCAAATGTAAAGACGTAGGCAACAATGTTCATCTCATTTAAGGTCTCTCCACAAATGCCTCTAGACGTTGCAAACGCACATTGACAGCCAATGTGTAAGAGCATTAAAATAGGTGAATTTCAGAAAACTAACCTCCTAGCTACCAACAATATGTGTCTGTTCGACTGCGACAAGGGCCAATATATTTTTCAAAATTCTTACAGGAACCAAAACAAAAATTTTAGCAGGTAATTTTGTTTTTTAGTTAAAGTATTGGGGAGGGCCCATGCCCCCCTCTGTTCCTTCCCTGCCCACACAGACATACATAGGCAAACCAATTGCACCGGGAACTCCGCCATTAATGTCTAATAGAAAATTAGATTCATGCAATTAAAATGATTTTTGAAAGGCTTACTTTCGATCTCTTGATCATCACAGTTTCTATCAAAGTAGCCAGCTGCAGAACTCATGAACCTAAGGCTTGGAATGTGTGCTCGTTAAGGGCCAGCGTTCGTCAGTATTTGGGTCAATGTGCATGGGCCCGTATGAGGCTACTTTCTGTTTTTTATTTAAAAACTAACCAAAAAAAAAAATTAATGCAATACATTAAAAAAACCCAAAAAATTAGAATTGCCTAATAATTTCTCCAATCTTTCCTGTGTGTCGGTTGACAGAAGTGATAGAGGCAAACAATAAGGCAACTAGTTTTCTTTGCAACAATGGACCTCAATCCTATGTTTGCATCCGACTGCTAATCGGAAGGAGAAGTCACTTTGGATTTAAACTTGAATTGAGGTTTGGATTGAGTCGGGATCATTGAAATCCCCAGTGAGAATAAACGGATATGACTTATAGACAAGGTCTGACCCGCTATCCCAACCTTCCAGATTTATGTTGCTACTTCTTTTGAAGAAGTACAAGCTACATATTTTTTCAAAGATTACTACGACAATGAGTAAAGTGAACGAGAGAGACCAATTCTCTTCAGGTGTTGCCCAAAAAAGAAAAAGAAAGAAGAATCAAATCTGCTGGCTCAGTTTCGACATCAGTCTTACAGAAAGGGATGTGAAAGACAACCCAACGGTGTCATGTTTCAAACCACTATTTCAACTAAATTTGACTATTCTCCCTACCGTATTTCCTGTCCGTCAGTATTCAACTTTAGCAAAGTATTTTTAAAAATTTACGTAAAATCGTACTCCAATTTTTTTACCATACATACAAATGAGTGCGTAATATTTGAGAAAATATAAATAACCTCCTAATTTTATAAATGAATCATCTCGAGCACGAGAATTTATGAACGAAAAACATTAAAAGACCTTCCTAGTACACTTAAGATGCTTTTATGGAATGACTCCATAATTTACGTTCTTTGCTAGTCTCTTTGTGATTTCGATTTTATGAATTACTAAAAGATTTGAAATCGTAAAAGAAATCGACTTAAAATGCTGTAGTTTGCGAGATTTGTATTTAAAAAATATATATATATATCTTTTTAAGTATATTTTATTACTTTTTCATTAATGAAGCCCTTGTTTGTCAATAATTTAATGAAGCTAGGTAATCATTTTAATTTTTAAAAATATTTTGAACAGTTCCTTGATACCATGTATGGAAATTCCGCCCATATCGATCGGTTTCTAGTAGGTCTCGATATCACCCTTTATAAACGAGAGCAACTTGTGTGTTATGGCAATGCGTACAAAGAGCGTCTCCGAGCTGCGTGTCATAGATAGTATTTATGAAGGGAGCTCCTAATAGTATTTAGGATTGAATAATTACCACGAATTGCCAATAAGAAGTTGATTTTTTTTTTTAATTATGCAATCTCATATATTGAGTCAATGCGAAAATATAAGTTGTGGAACTTTTGAAAATGCATAGACAAAATGGAGATGAGAAATCCCCTTTTTATCTGTTTACTAAGCCATCGCCTATCATTCTTAACCTAAGTAATGCAAAATTAATATTAAGATGAGACAATCCAATTATATTTGAGACAAATTCATTGTAAATCATTGTCAAACGAGAGAGAAATAGAACGGGGAAGAGGGCAACAAACAACTCTTTTCCAGGAGATCGATATACCTGGTTTCGATTTCTAACGTTAATATTGTTGAGACCCACGCATTAGATGTGTTAATACTTGACCTGGTAACTCATGCAAGACATGTTTTTGCTTTATATATTAAAACATGAATTATCACACTTGTTTTTTGTTTGTATTTATATTGTATTAGTAATTAGGTAGCAATACATGAAGAAAGGTTTTTGTATTTTTTACATCTATGCGTACCTTAAAGTAAAAACAATATTATGACAACAAGCAAAAACCAGTAATAATCCACCAGGCCGCATTGACTATGTTGACTTGGCTTAGTTCATGGCAAAACTGAGCCAACTTGAGTTCCCTAAGTGAGACAAAAATTAATGCTGGTCCAGTTGGCCCAACTTTATTTTCAAACATGGGGCTCAAGCCAAGACGACAGGCGCAAGAATTGGTGGCTCACTAGAGGTTGCCAAGCATGGACGCTCCCCAAAACTTTTTTTAGATCCCACCTTTTTTGTCCATAATTCCAAAGACATGCTTTGTACATTTTTCATTTTTCTGATACAATGTCACTCCCTTTTGCTATTGTATCATTTTCTAGCAACCATAGTTGAAACGTCTGTCTAGCTCAATGAAGTGGCATTGATGCCCTTTCACATATAAAGGTGCAAAATACTTTTGAAACTCTAATTAAAAGAATAATATTGAAATACTAAGCCTGCCCTCTTTAGCACAAAATGATTCACGTGGAGTTCTTTACTGATCACAGTGGAGACCAAAAATGAGGCTCATATGGGCAAAGTTGGAAACATGCAACAGCTTTTCTGGCTTGTAGCCACAAAAAGACCTCCAAATGAAAATTATCAACTTTTTCACGTTGCCCATCCTAAGCCACCAAGCATGCAGGCCTGTTGGGTTTTCTGCAGCTTGTCTCTGATCCCCCACTCTTCGCGAAACCCAAAGCAATAATCTTTGCCTTCTTTTCCCCTCTTCCTCCTTGCATGTCCATTTCTATGAAAGTAAAATTTTCAAATTGTATGTCATTATGGGTTCCCTCTTGTCAATCTTATCAGATCATGAATCATTAATTTGTATATCTACAAACGATTTTCTTGACTATTAGATAGAAAGATAGGTTACAGTAGGTAGTTTGCCTTATTTAGATCTTTCCATTTTTTATTTTCACCTCAATCTGCTTTGTTATCCGAAGCAACCCTCCTTTTTTTTTGTCCTTCCTTCCCTTTGTTATATAAGGGAGTAAAGAAAGCAAGCTAAGGCGTTCCACAGAAGGGGCTCCACTTCTTCCTGGTTATTCACTTCAAGCCATACACGTGT
Organism: Nymphaea thermarum; assembly: GCA_011799765.1. Lineage (NCBI taxonomy): Eukaryota > Viridiplantae > Streptophyta > Magnoliopsida > Nymphaeales > Nymphaeaceae > Nymphaea > Nymphaea thermarum. The sequence continues at coordinate 79,215 of JAANDH010001207.1, forward strand.
GTGAAGAAGTTCCTTATGAGTGCATGAAGGATATCAGTGTTGTGAAAGAACATGTAAAGAAGAAGATCAAGAAGAAGAAGAAGAAGAGATGGCGGTCATCCTTCCTTAAGCAATTGATGATGAACGAATTTCCTTGAAAATTAGGGTCAAATCTAACCCAGCTACCATGGTACGTTTGCAAGTATTCAGCCATTTACTTTGTCCTCTATACATTTAACAAATATGTTGTCGCTATCCATATTTTTTTCCCTTTACTTAATAAATATTGATTCTTTTGTTGGTAATTGTTTTGGAGTGTGAATATTATGACAAAATATTTCTCAATTTTCATACTTTTATGTAAATCTAGGATGCACAAAAAATGAACAAGGTAAATGTTTTTCTCATAGATGCCAAATTTTTTACACTAATAATATGTATTCATCTGGAAATATATATGTTACTTTAAAATTGTTACATTTCAGTTGTAGAATGAATCGAGAAACATATATGCACAAGTACGTTGCACTTGCACATAGATGATCAAGAGAACAATTTAAACTAAGGGAGAGAATTCAATTTTAGGGATCTTGTGCAATTTGTTGCTAAAGCATTACTTGGGCAATATGTAGATGAAAGTAAACTTCAAAATTATTGTGCCTACTTGCAGAAATATCGTATGAGGCTAGGATGCAGCCAAGGGCAACATGCTTGAGGATGAGTACAATGAGGGCTGTCCTAATCTCATAGTGTATTCATGTTTCATTTGACTTGAATGGAAAGTTGCATGGTTCCACTGATATGTTATGGTGACATTTGAATGACAATGTGCCCCAGCATGCTGGCAATAGCTTCATTTATCTAGCTAAAAACTTGTAGTTAAAAACCTTTATGTTGGGGAAAGTCAAGAGTTCAAAACCTTTGGTGCGTCTTGTGCAAACTGATAGGGATATGAGATGAAAGAGGAAGATGTGCCTTTGTGACACTATACATATGTATCTTTGATAAAAAATATGAGGATGATGTACTAGAGAAATTAATCAAACTATCAAAATAATTACAAAGCTTTCTCTTGGATGTAGGCCCTATCTAGTTGAACCATGTAAAATCTTGTGTCATTCTCATTTGATCTTTTTTTCTTTCTTTACCATGGTTTCTTGTTATTATGTTAATAGAGTCAAGTCAGGGAACATGGTGGTCAGTCAATATAGTAAGTGATTAAACTTGTCCTTGGATTTGAACATGCATTGAAATCAAGCTAATTGTCCATGTGAGAGTACTCCAGTTGTTCTATTAAGTCTTGATGATGTAAGTATATAGCCAAACTCAATACTAGGTCTACAGCTTCGACAATTTAATCTCAAAAAAATGTTTTTTGTATCACTTCATTAAACTCTTTTCTTAATTGACTTGTTAGCCTAATTCCCAAGTTTTTACCAATTCTCACACTAATAAAAAATAATTTTTATATGCAAAGAAGACAATAAATGATGGAAGGAATTGAATGAGGAAAAAGCGATTTGTGTTGTACATAAAAAAGAAATAAGAATCCTTCATAATGACACAATAAAAGTTGGATTTGTTTGTTGGAAGTACTTTTGGGACAATTTGATCCAAACATGTTCTTAAGTTTTACAAGTAACTTCCTTTTTAGATCAAAATGCAAGGGGAATTGAATTTTCAATTTGGTCTTAATTCATTGAGACTCAAAGTATGTTTTTAACTATAAATGTGTAATGTTGTCCAATGCCTAGCCTTTCTATCTGCTGTTTCCAAAATAGTAAAGTTGTAGTTAAACATGCCCTTGTTTATAATTAGATTAGGCCCAAAGTGAATTTTTTATCCAATTGGGCCAAAAGTTATACTTAGAAAAAAAAAAAACCTACCATTTCAAGCGCAAAATGAGGAGCTCTCTAAAACTATTGCCTTGTCAAGACTTTTGATGCGTTTGTTTGGGTAAAAGAAAATTTCTAACCGATTGATTGAAGAAATATTTCCTTTCTCTTTTTCTTTGGGAAATGCCCATCAAGACCCTTCAATAAGCAAAAACTTGATTGTGCCTTACCTATCAAAAAGCTCCACAAATGACAGCATTTCAAAATGAAAGCCAGCTACCTCATGTAATTCAATTCTGACGTTGGACTCCAATTCCATTTGAATTGGCTGATTTTAATCAAACGAATTAAATTTTGTGGCTAATTCTTTCTAATCAGCATGTTTCATTTGCATACTGTTTTTGGAATTTTGTTGTCTTTTACTTATTTTCATTCATTTTTTTATGAACATCTAACAATTTTTCTCGATCCACGACTGTTTGAGCTGAATCAGTGAACATCTAACAATTTTACTAATTGGCAGGCTTGTAAGTTTTACAACATTGGTTTCTTCATCTTTGAAGACTGCAACAATATTCCATGATTGAAGGAACTACCTCAGGCTTACCTATGCTATTTATTGGTAATCTCAGCTCTTCAATTAGATTACTTTATTATGCAATTTTTGACAATGATACAACTTCTGTAGGAAACATTTGCTCTCAATATTGAACTTTTTGGTCTGGGCTTCCTCTATTACTTCATTAAAAGTTTATAAAGTCTTGTCTACCTTTGTTTATAAATGCAGGATTTCTAACATATGTGGATTGAAATCTCATATTTTTAAATATAGGGTTGCTTATAAAACTCACATTTTGGAGTTTTGCTGTGGAAGGCAAGTTTTGCATATTTGACATCAATGTTTAAAAACCTTTAAAATCAACTTAAAGAACTTGTTTTTTGTGTATAATTGACTTGTATTTCACGAGACCAGATTTCATTTTTCACATCATTTTCTCTCTCCTCATTCACTTTCTCTTCCGACTCTCCGAGTTCCCGTCTCCTCTATCTCCCAAGCAGCAGGCTGCACCGGCACCGCTGCAGCACCAGCTACCCCTCTCGTCTTCCCCGACTCTCTACTTCTCTCTCTCAATCTAAGGAACCCTCGCCCGAGCGAAGGTTTCAGTTTTTGAAAACCTCGGGTTGGTGAAAACCCTGGCGAGGGTGAAACGTTCACCCTCGCTGTTTCATCCCCGGTGACAGGGTACCTGAAACCCTTGCTCGGGTTTCTAAAAATCCTGCCGAGGGTGATTGTTTCACCATTGCTCGGGTTTTTGAAAAGTAAACCCTGGCAAGGGTGAAACCTTCGCTTCGAGCGAGCCCGAAGAAACCCATGCTTGGGCGCTTTCCAGGGTTTCTGAAACCTTCGCTCGAGCAAGGGCGAAACCAGAGTTTACATGTTTTTTTTTTTTTTGAGAGAGAGAGCAACAGAGAGCAGATGGGGTAGAATTTCCGGCGTCTACAGCCGGATTTTACCGTGCTCTTCCTCACGTCTATAGCCGGGGATTCTAGTCGCCACCTACAAACGGTACGGGTATGACCACGCTGGCCCGATCTCCATACCCTGCGACGAGCAGCTCTTCGAGAAGATCCTCCGTCTTATTGCTGGATACGAGAACGGCGACAAGGCCTCTTTTTCCAAGCGGTCATGCTCTCGCCACCGCCCGTCGATCGCGTCACCCAGCGAGGAGTTGCAGCGCGGGTGCTCCGACGCGAAATTCTGGAGGACTGGACGCTGCTGCTCCACGCCGTCGCCGGACAATTCCGGTTTAGCTTACCAAGTCGAGTTCGAGCTTGAGCCTTGTTGCTAAGCTCAAGTTAGAGGTGGAGCCGAGCTCGAGCTCATGGTATTATGAATCGAGCCGAATTTGAGCTGGACCAGCTCTGGCTGGGCTCGTGTTCACCCCTCCAGCACTGAGTTGTTCAAAAGGTTCCTACAATTGACATTTGGACAACGCACGACAAGGTACCAATGAAACTAAATTAAACCTATCAAGTAACATTCCACCTCCCATCTCATGTCTCACCAGCTTTAATCAATCTCAAGTTGTAGCTACTAGCTAGGTAGTAGTTCTGTGCACCACGTCCCTTTCGATCCTCACCGACCAATAAAGTATGGTTAGCTTTGCCAAATGGAACATGTCTCGGTTCTCACACAGAGGAGACGGCCCATGTTTCCCACGCGCACGTGGAAGAATTTTTTTGTGTGTTCCTGGCAAACTGAGGGACCGCGGGGAGGCTGCCAATTGGGAAGGGGGGGTCAATGGCGTCCCCACAACCAACCCAACCTTATATTTGGAGCATGTGGAGGACGAGGCCGATGCCCCCCTTCTCCCGGCGGCGCCTCCAACTCTCATGGCAAGGGCATTGGCCTCACCCTCCTGCCTTTCCATTGGCGGAGGAGGGGCATCTTTCTCCCCTCATACAACGTCTCTTCACGAGTTTCATGTGTTTCTCCCGTCGTTTTCAATATTGTTACTTCTTATAAATTTAACAGTGTCAATGAATGCAAAATATTGATATTATGTAACTAAAAATCCATGATCCATGAAGTCACATGTCTATATATATATATATATATATATATATATATATATATATATATATATATATATATATATATATATATATATATATATATATATATATCACATAAACTCACTTTAACACCTCTGTGACGGCTGTCTTTTAGTGATGATTTTTAATTTTTTTATTGTCTGACAATATCTGGCATTAAGCAGATTTCAATTGTTTATACATAAATATATAATGCATGATCCTTCTCCTCCAAATTTTGGAATACTACTGGTTCGACCGTTTTTGTGTTGGTTCATACAAATCCAATTACATAAATGGATGTGGAATGTCCAAAATTGCATGCTAAAAAATAATTGTTATCTTTTAGACAAGGAAAATTTTATATATATTCTAATCATATATTTTCTGTCATCGTATGTGAATGTGCATGTGTGTGTATGCATATATCCAGGGAGAGACAAAAATGGGAGTCGACTGAAAACAGGGTGACAAATTGTCGCCAAGGTTCAAAAACAGCAAACAAAGGTGAGGAAAGAAAAGAAGATTCGAAGCATCGAGAGAGAGAGAGAGGGGAAATGAACTTTATTAAAATGTTTATGAGTATCCAAAGAGAAATGGATGTAGGAGATGATATCATGCATGGAGAATGTCGGTTTTGAATAATTGGGAAAGTGACTGCGGTTGCCAATAAGCCTCGACAAACTGACAAAGCTTCAGTCCGCAGATTGCGTAGCAGGAGACTGTAATTAATAAAAAAGAAAGTATCCCTCTAAATAAGATATTGTTCCTGTCATTCAAAATTTGCCACCAAAAAGGAAGCGCCATTTGTTAAATTGTTTTATAGCTGTGGCGCCAAAGAGAAGGTGACGAACAAATGATGTTTGTGTGACAACCAGGGAGGGGTAGTGCCAAGAATCATGATATACTATTTGCACTTCCATGATAAGTGTTTTCCTTGGTTTGCACATACAGCACACATCTACTAGCCAAATATAAACCCCATTAATTAAAATTGTATTGGTTCTGGATCTTATCTTGTAAAATGAACAATGTAAGTAGCTTAGCCTTTCGAATAGGGCCTTCCCCCAAAGAAGAGGCTTGGGATATGGAGTAGGAAAGGAGGAAGCAATGAATGATAGGCAAGGGAAATTGAGTAACACTCTTGTGTCCCCATTCAGTCCATGCTAATCACTGATTGCGAGGAAGGTCATCCGATACTTTTCTAGAACGTTTTGCCCGAGCCCACCCGCATCCCAAAACAAAACCATTGGCAATTGATTTGCCAACGACTACTAGTTGTCAATAGAAGTTACATATGCAATAATGTTCCCTACGGTTTGCACCGTTGGATATTATCAGTGAATTCAACAGACGGTGGATAACATCACTGCTAAAGCAGTTTTCAGTTATCGGACAAGCACCGCTATCCTATTAAAAAAGACCAAAAAGAAAGCCCTCCTGTATTATACAGTTCACAATTTATTGACACCTAATAGCTGAGTAAACTGGCAAACAATATGCGAGAGCATGCCTGAAGACGTATGAAAGGATCAGAAACAAACCAATTAATAGATTGTCGAACAACTAAAACTATAAACCAAATCACTACCCTCTAGATGTCAATCCACATGGTAAACCTGCTAAGTATACACTAAGCCTGGGCATCTAGATGGCCCATCCCGGCCCGACCCGATAAGAAGACAGACTCAGGCCGGCCCGACACCTGAAACCTAGGCTTGGCCCGACAATCAAAACCCAGTTCCAGCCCCATTAAATTAAAAAATATATTTTTTTAACATAAAATAATAATATAAATATAATTAATCGTAATAAATTATAATAATTATATATAAAAATTCATATTAAAAAAATTATTGAGCCCACCCTGGCCGACCTGATAAATTATCAAGTCGGGCTGGGTACCGGGTACCCAGCCCAGTGCCCAGGCATAGTATATAGATAACTTTACCGTTCATCTATTCAAACATGATTCCTTGACATTTGTCTATTTGGACTTTATGCTGCCTTGTAATCTTCCTTTGAAATTGTTTTGCAACCTAGACATGCACTCCAAGAATCTATTAAAGTAGGTTCACTGTTAGTCCAGCATGCAACCATTGCTTAGGATGCAGCTAAGCCTGTTTCATCTAGTACAAGAAACAATGCCACCACATAAAAGACACTAAGTTCTCAATGCTATGACAATGAAAATATAATTGTTGTCATGGAAAAGGTAGCATGAAGCTCCTTTCAGGTTGTTCTCCTAGGGATCAATTAGAGGTAAAGTAACTGATAGCACTATCTAAAACTTCCAGTCAATCATCCATGCCAATAATCACATAAAAAAATTTCATGCATGGGGTAGATATTTCCATATTCTCATTTTCATTTCTTAGTTTGAGCATCACCATGAGTCATGTCTTCATAAAAATCACAGAAAAAAGAGGAAAAAAGGTGCAAACCTTGATACTTCCTAGACAACTTAAGGCTTAAATAGACAATCAGATATATATGACCATGATTTCATGTAAGCGAATAAAATTGGATAATAATACAAATAAACACGTTTGCCGACACATTTTACATTGAACAATTTTCATATGATAATTTTAAAAAGGGCCATCATGATTAACCACAATCGTCAGAAAACACACTTGCAACCTTTCTATTGACCACTACCAAATAGTATCTTCACATCACGACCTTTACTTTTTAATCATTTGTATCAGAATGCCCTTAGCCAACATATGATAATTTTAAAAAGGGCCATCATGATTAACCACAATCATCAGAAAACACACTTGCAACCTTTCTATTGACCACTACCAAATAGTATCTTCACATCACGACCTTTACTTTTTAATCATTTGTATCAGAATGCCCTTAGCCAATGCTTTCTGTTTTGGATACTAATTGTCTTGAATTGTGAAACTTTTCTTCCTCAAAGCAGCACAAATGTACCAACTTTTAGAAGTGTTGTATGTATCGTACGATACATATCATATCGTTTATAAAATGCGATATGATACACCACATGTATCGTAAACTAGTGGTGCATTGTGCTTGTATCGAATGTATCATGTTATACAGACACTGTATCGTACGATATGATGCGATACGCCATATATCGCACGATACAAGCTGATTTTGAAAAAAGAAGTCCTAACCCCCCTTTTTCGCGTTCCCTTTATAAAAACATGTCTCTTCTTCATTTCTACCCTAGACATTGTGCCACCTTAAATGGAAATCATTGATAATGTTGGTTCTATTAGGAACTTTTTTCCTTCTTATCCTAGCTCAGGTTGTCAACCACAACCACAATTTTGTGTTGCTATGACATCCAAGGATGTGTTACGTCAGGCACAATTGACAGGCACAATTGACGGTGGGAAATGGTTTTATGATTCATACATTCCGTTTAATGTAGCTAATTCCTTTCAATTCCAGACCATGACAAATGCAATTGTTAATATAGGCCCTAGATTCAAAATATCATCATATCACCAATTGATAGGTAAAATTCTTAAAGTTATTGTGAAAGAAGTAATGAAACATTGCGCTCAATTGAAATTAAGCTGAAAGGAAATGGGTTGCTCCATTATGTCAGATGGATGGGCTGATACACAGTCAAGAACACTTGTGAATTTTCTTGTTTATTGCCCTAAAGGTATAATGTTTTTGAAATCTTTTGATTTGTTTGATGTTCCTAAGACTGCTGATATTTTGTTCAATGTTTTTTATAATGTTGTACAAGAGGTTGAACCTGCAAACATTGTACGGTTTATTACAAATAATGCTGCAAATTATAGAGAAGCATGGGATATATTATTTCAAAAGTGTAGAACATTTTAAAATGGAGTCTATGTGTCTGTCACGGGCTAACTCCTTCAGCTCGTGCAGCACGACAAGAACCTAATTGTCGTCATCCTTCAAACCACCAAAAGGGGCGCAAAGATTGCTTTTAGAAAACAAGTGCATAAAGAAAGCTTTGTGAAAAAAGAAGACTCGTAATGTATTCAATTTGGAAAACTTGTACATCATGAGAAAGGTAAGAAAGGAGAATGATCTCAACTTGCTTACATAGGATGACTGAAGCCGCTTACATGATTCTCATGCCGACCACCCAAAATAAAGAATCTCAAGACCTGACACTTAGACCGATGGGAGGGTACTCCCTTACAAGTAAACAAGCATAAGCAAAAGACTCAACATAAGCAAAGAAAGTAGAGACTCTTAGACACAGGAGAACAGGCTTTCCCTTCAAATCAAGCGCCGTCCTCGGTGCCAATGGCTTCCTGATAGGGTTTGACTTCCAACGGGTAGCGCTGCTTCATGCGGAATGCATACTCCCAGGTTGTGTTTTGTTCGCCTATCCACTTCACTTGGTACTTCTTCGGCTCCCCAAGATAGTTTGTTTTGTGCCGAAGAATTTCTTCCATTTGTCGGTCTGTCGCTCGCTTCATCGATGGTGCTTGTTGCAAGATCGGGTCTCGTTTTGGGACGCTTCAGTCAGGGTCTTCCTCATCAAAGAAGAAGGGCTTCAGGTTACAAACATGGAACATTGAATGCACCTTAAAGTCTGGGGGCAAGTTTAGTTTGTAAGCTAGCTTCTCGATTCTCCTCAGCACTATAAAGGGTCCTTCATACTTGCGAATTAATGACTTGTGTCGACCACGGAAGATACCCGTGCGATTAGGATAAAGTTTCGCGAGGACTTGTTCACCCACTTGAAACTCCATTGGCCTTCGATTCTGATATGCAAACTTCTTCATCTTTTTGTCGTCTTTATGTAAGAACGCTCTAGCCATCTCCGTCTGTTTCTGCTAGTCGCGAACGAACTGGTAGGCAAAAGTGGGTCGTCCCTTCTCTTGGGCTGCAAAGGTATGAGGCATCAATAGCTGCTATTCAGTAGCTATCTCAAACGGACCACGTCCAGAAGACTCGCTCTTCTGCAAATTATAGCAAACTTGAGCTATATCCAATAATTTCACCCAATTCTTTTGATTCGCGCTAACATAGTGCCGAAGGTATTGCTCCAGCAAACCGTTAATTCGTTCAATTTGGCCATCAGTTTGAAAGTGGAAACTTGTTGAGAATAATAGATCTGATCCCAGCAAACGGAATGCTTCGCACCAAAACTTTCCTGTAAAGCGGGCGTCACGATCATTTACATTGCTTTTCGGCACGCCCCAGTGCTTCACTATATGTTTCACAAATAGCTCTGTCGTCTTCTCTACGGGACATTCCTTAGAGGCTGGGATAAAGGCGACATATTTTGAAAAATCTATTCACAACCATAAGGATGAGCTGAAGCCGTCAACTTTGGGTAAGCAGACGATGAAGTCCATGGAGAGGCATTCCCACAGACGTTCTGGAATAGAAAGAGGCTCTTGGAGGCCGACAATCTTCTGATTTGTTTCCTTGTCCTGCTAGCAAATCAAGCAAGTCTTCACATAGGCCTCAACATCATTTCACATTTGTGGCCAGTAATAGTCATGTTCGAAGAGCGTCAGTGTCCGCTCTTGGCCAGGATGGTCAGCCCACAACAAGTCATGGCATTCTTTTTGCAACTCTCACCGAAGGTTGCGCCATCTAGGTATGAACACCCATCCGCCTTTCGCCATCAGAAGTCCAGCACGCAACCAAAATCGTCGCGTTTTCCCCGCTTCAACTGCCTAGACCAAGTGCTAGAACATAGGGTCCTGCTTCATGCCCTCTCGAAGTCACCTGAGAAAAGCACTATTAAGTTGCGCTTCGGATGATGCGGCTTGAGTAGTTGCCAACTCCGCTTTCCGACTTAGCGCGTCGGCTACGACATTTGTTTTCCATGCCTTGTACTCCAAGGCGAAATCGAATTCGGCAAGGAATTCCTGCTATCGGGCCGTCTTCGAGCTCAACTTCTTTTGACTTTGGAAGTAGCTTGTGGCTACATTATCGGTCTTCACCACAAACTAAGCTCCCAACAATTAATGTCTCCACGTACTGAGACAGTTGATAATGGTCGTCATTTTTCTTTCATGCACAGAATATTGACTATCTGTGTCCTTAAGCTTTCTACTTTCATAGGCGGAACCAGGTGACCGTCCTGCATCAACACTCCTCCAATAGCAAAATCTGATCTATCTGTTTGGACTTCAAATTTCTTTGTGTGGTCAAGTAACCTAAGCACAGGCTCCTGCGTCAGGGCCCTCTTCAATTTCTCAAAGGCATCGTTCTTCCCAAGCTCAAGTTTGGTTTTTCTTTAGCAAATCAGTGAGAGATGCAGCTATCATAGAATACCCCTCAATGAATCGTCATACTAATTCGCCAAGCCGAGAAAGGAACGCAACTCTGGTACATTGGTTGGCGGTTTTCAGTCTTGAACAGCCCTCACCTTTTCGGTGTCCATCTGCAGCTGACCTTTTCCCACAATATGATCGAGAAAACTGATTTCTTGTTGGCCAAATAAGCACTTCTCGTGCTTCACAGATAGTTTGTTTTCCTTCAACACCTTAAACATTATCCGCAGGTGTTCCACATGGTCTCCCATTGAGTTGTTGTACACTACAATATCATCAAGGTTGACTACCACGAACTTATTTAAGTACATATGAAATATCTTGTTTATTAGAGTCGAAAAAGTAGCTCGGACATTTGTCAACCCGAACGGCATTACCAAGAATTCAAAGATGCCTTAGCGAGTGACACAAGTTGTCTTCGGATCGTCGCCATAAACAATCTGAATTTGCCAATATCCCGATCAGAGGTCCAACTTGGAAAATACTCGAGCACCACGTAGCTGATCAAAAAGATTTGCAATCAAATGTAAGGGATATTTTTTTTTTTACCTTGTTCAACGCCCTATAATCCATACATAACTTTTTGGAGCCATCATGTTTTGCTTGGAATAAAACCGGTGCACCAAAAGGAGCTTTGGAGGGTCTGATTATACTTGTAGCTAGCATCTCGTCCAGTTGTCACCGAAGTTCTTTCAATTCTGTAGGGGCCATCCGATAAGGTGTCATTGCCGAAGGTTTGGCACCATGAATGAGTTCTATGGCATGGTCCACCTCACGTTGAGGTGGCAACCATCTAGGGAGCTTCATAGGCATTGTCCCTGCGAATTCCACTAAGACAGGCGCAAATGCCTCTAGGACCAAACCAGGCGAATCATTAGTCACTTCCCTTATTGTCACCAAGTATGTATCTTCACTGAACTTCAGGTCTTTCTTCAACTGAAGAGCGGATATCATCGCAATCTTTCCTTTATCCTTCTTTACCGATAATGTTGGAACCATACAATGAGACTTCTCATCCATGATAATGATACTACGCAAGTGCGGCATCAGGATCATCTATACTGTACTAAAGAGCTCCATGCCTAGAATCATCCAGAAATCATCAATCGAGACCACCAAGAAGTTGGCTCGTCCTGACCAGCTATCAATCTTCACGACCACATCACGGGCTACTCCGTGGATTGGTTTTGTCTCTGAGTTCACCGCCTTCATGCGTAACTCTCCCTTCTCAAGGGTGAGACTCAATCTCTTCACCTCCTCATCTGAGATAAAGTTATGCGTGGCACCCGTGCCAACCATAGTCATGGTAGGCTTTCCATTTACCAAAATCTCTAGGTACATTAGCTCGTTGAAAGGTTTCGTTGTCACATTCGCTTTCTTTTCCCTTTTTAAGGTGTTCAAAAGTTGAAGTGCACCCATCTTGGGTCCTTCCCCTTCTTCACCTTGTGCCTCATTAGCAGATTACCTTGAAGAGTTTGCTTGGTCATCTTTGTTTAAACGTTTTGGACATTGCCTGGTGAAGTGGTTACCTTCGCAAAACCAACATTTTAACACTTTGGACATTGCCTGTGTCTGTTATTCATCTTTACATTCCTGTCGATCTTCTTTCTTTCCTCCATGGTCAGGCTTCTTCGAAGGCTTGAAGGTATTAGTGTACCTCTTGTGCAGGGTATCGGCTAAGCATTCTGCTACAACATAAGCATCCTCCAAGGTCTCTGGATTATAACTTTCCACTTCGGATTGTGCCCATGGTTAAAGTCCCAAATTAAACTAGTCCAATTTATCTTGTTCATGCATATCTGGTACGTCCAACATAAGCCTTTGGTAGGGCCTCACATAATCTCGCAAGGATCCTGTATGTTTCAATTCACCGAGCATTCGATTGTTGTCTTGCATTCGGGGGCATAAAGTAAGTCCTCAACTCTTGCTGAAAATTATCGATATTGTGCAGATCCCCTTTTGAATGTCAAGTCGTTTCTGTCTCCATCAAGCCACAGTATCGCCCTCAAGCAACATAGCCGTTGTTTTGACCCGAAGGTCATCCCCCACAATGCCTTGAATGTCCGATAGTATTCCAATTTAAATAAAAAGTTGTCAATCACTCGACTATCCCGATTTCTGTTGTATTTTGTTGGCCGCTGAACATCAACCCTTGTTGGTCGATCGTCACCTCCACCTACAGAGACTTGTCGTTGTAGTGTGTAGTTCTTCACCTAAAGTTCCTTAACTTAAGTGTCAGTATGTGACTGATTCATGACCATAAGATCGGCCACTTGTTCCCACATAGTCTTCATCTTGTCCTTCATTTCACTAAAGGACTCGACTGCATTGTCCAACGCTTCTTCATGAGTAAATACGTCGATAACCAGTTTGTTCACCACCTCGGCCAGGTCTTCCTGACCATGGGATGTGCCCATCCTGTCAGACAGGCGAACTCCCTTGTCTTTGCCACTTCGCAGATTGTATTGAGTCACCAGGACGTCCTTTTCGATCAACGATCGTCGGCGTGTTATTATACACCAACTATACAATTGCTTCCCTAGATTGAGTTGAACCTGGGCCTCTGATACCAGTTGTCACGGGCTGACTCCTTCAGCCCGTGTGGCACGACAAGAACCTAATTGTCGTCAGCCTTCAAACCACCAAAAGAGGTGCAAAGGTTGTTTTTAGAAAACAAGTGCATAAAGAAAGCTTTGTGAATGAAGAAATCTCGCAATGTATTCAACTTGAAAAACTTGTACATCACGAGAGAGGTAAGAAAGGAGAATGATCTCAACTTACTTATGTAGGATGGCCGAAGCCACTTACAGGATTCCCATGGCGACCACCCAAAACAAAGAATCTCAAGACATGACACTTAAACCGGTTGGAGAATACTCCCTTACAAGTAAACAAACATAAGCAAAAGACTCAACGTAAGCAAAGAAAGTACAAACTCTTAGACACAGAAGAACAATGCCACTCATTGTGTTAATCTAATGTTTCAATATCTTAGTGAGATGTATGATATGAAATCAGTTGTTGACCAATGCCAAGAGATTACAAAATTTATCTATAATCGTGCATATGTATTGAGTTTGATGAGAAAATTTACAAAAAGAGTTGAATTAATACGCCTGCACAAACTAGATTTGCTACAAACGTATTGACTCTGTAGAGTATAGTGAAACAAAGAACTCTATTGAGGCAGATGTTTTCTAGTGAAAAATGGGTTGCATTTCCACGTGCATATAAAATTATATCTTCTTTAGTTGTGGATTTTATATTTAATAACAAATTTTAGGAATCTTGTGTGAAGCTATTGAAGGTCTGTGTTTCATTAATTAAAGTCCTCCAGTTAGCTGACAGCGAGGATAGGCCTTCAATAAGGTACTTATATGAGGCTATGGACAAAGCAAAAGAGACAATTCTGGACAAGCTGAAAAAGAAGAAAAAATTATATATACCCATATGAAAGATTATAGATAAATGGTGGACTAACTTGCTACTTCTTCATGCAGTAGCTTACTATCTAAATCATGCAATTAAATTTTCTAATGCATTTAAAAAGGATAGAGAAGTCACGTATGGTTTGTTAAATTGTGTTTAAGTGTTAGTGACAGATTCTAGAACACAATATGTTGTGCACAATGAGTTGGATCTATATGATAATTGTGTAGGAGATATGGGAATAAGCTCACTGTTCCAGCTATGACAATCATGCGTCCAGGTAAATACAAAGAAACTTTTAATTTACTTTGCATTTGTTACCTTTGATTCTTTTTTATTGTTGTAACTTTTACCATGTTTTATTTTTGTTCAGATTTGTGGTGGAATAGGTTTGGGCATGCTTGTCCAAACTTAAGATTTTTTGTAATAAAAATTATCACCCGGATATACAGTGCTAGTGGATGTGAAAGGAACTGAAGTGTTTTCCAACATATCCATTGCAATAAAAGGAATATGTTCGAACATAAAAGGTTGAATAATCTTGTCTTTGTTCGATATAATATGATATTGAAACAAAGGTAATACAACTTAATATTTACATTTATATCATAAAACGTCAGCAAGAAAGCACACACCTCAATTTGATCCTATCAGCATAGACAACTTCGAAGATATAGAACCATGGATTGAGGAAGAACCAACTATGATATTTGATGAAGATGATCTTCAATTTTTCAACCTTGAAGTTGAAGCAACAAAAACTGCTGATGAAGGAGAGCCAGTTGGATATGTTGGTGACTGGTGAGGATCTTCAAATTCATGAAGATAAAAATGGAGATGAAAATTAAAATGAAGATGATAAAGATTATAAACGAGAGTCGAGAGTGTTTTCATTTTATATGTATTGACATTGAACATTTTCACAATTTCATGGTCTTCTTATGATGTAATAAGTAACATTTAAAACTTGTTTGTTGATGTGTTATCTCATAATCTCATAGACTTATGGACCTTATGACTTATGAATCTATGGTTATGAAATTATGATATATCGTATGTTATTATGTTTATTTTTGTGCTTTCTAAATTGATATTGTTATGAATTTTGATGTTTATAAATGATAAATTGTAACTATATAGCAATAATAAATCTATCATTATGTAAAACATGTTTTTTATGAAGAACATAATAAATTGATACCGTATCATTATCTTGATTCTTATTATTTTTTTATGATTTTTACTATTTTTTATGATTTTTTCTATTTTTCTGATTTGTTTTAAATACGACTTGTTACGATACATTATGATATTTTACGATATAACGTATCTTAAAGCTAGACCGATATGGCTTACAATATGCTTTGTACAACATTAGATTTTAGTCCATCTACCTTTCTAAATAGCGGAAAAAAAAAAACATTGGTATTCTTATTTTAGAAGAAGTAGATTGACAAGCTATGACAAGTCCATTGAGGAGTTCATTGAATGGGAATTGTAGAACTCTAGATTAATTGTCTACGAATAACAACAAAAAAGTAAGGACTGAAATTTCTTACATTAACTAAATGAGAAATGTAAACTGTCATTCACTAAGAAGAAAAAACAAAAGTACCACGACTTCTTACATATATCCATAGTTGTATCCAAAATTTTGAACAATTTCAGCATAAGAAGAAATTAAAAAGTCTCCTCGGTACTTGTAAAGGAGATTGATACTGAATTACTATCTTCCACTTCTGTGTAATGCTAGGAACAAGTACCAAGAAAAAACAAGAGAATGAAGGTGAACAATGAGAAAGAAAATATGTCACGTTGACACTCACGATGACAAGCCAACGTTTTAAAGAGGCGTAGCCCTTTAAATTCCTTGGTGGTTTTGGCAAATTGGGCAGTGAAATCGCATCAATCTCTAGGCCATTTGCATTTTGGATTTGTTCAATTGAGGATTCAAGAGGGTCTTTAGTAACAACAATAAATTTTTCTGCAAAGATTTTGGTTAACACACAACTAGTGGGAAAATGCAATAAAACCACAACGTTACAATACGCAAAAAAAAACATGCACCAGTCAAGGATAATCCATGGGGCAAGAAAGCAAGTGAAGGATAGGCCTGGTTCATCCTGACTAGCATGATGAACTTCATTTGTCATGACTTTAAGCTGCACTACATGTTTTTAATGATTAAATTACATATTGATGATAATATGAATACAATATTTTACTTGTAGGTTTCATATTTTTAGTTCGCAACATTTCATTCACTCTGAAAAGACGCTTTTCCTCATCAATGAAACAAATGAACTGACACAAAAAGAACTACAGAGACAAATATATGGATTATCTACAAGACAAGAACACATGGGAAAAAGAACCAAGCTAATATCATCTTCCTACAATACTTTTTCCCAAATTTCGGCTTCTTGGTGGCTGAAGGACCAAAAGTCGACAATTCCATGCAACAGATCGAGAAGATTAGATAGACTAAAATCCGCACAGCTCAAAACACACAGAGAGAGAGATTAACAGCTTAGTCATGCGATACAGGAATAGGAATGTCAATATAACTGATTTAGATTGGATATCACCGATCCGATCCGAAAAAATTGGATATGAAAAAAATTAATATCCAATTAAGAAATCGGATCGGATTTGGATTTAATAAATGTTATCCATTTGGATTCAAATTTGGATATGGATATACATAAATATCCGATCGGATTCGGATACGGATTCAGATAGAATTCATTTTTAGACAAATATCTAATGCTATTAAATTTTGAAAATTGGCAAAATCCGGTTCAAAATTTGGATTTAGATTCGAATATAAATATAAAAATCAGATTTGGATTGTAAAATTGGATGTCAAATTTGGATTCGGATATGAATTTTCTTTGTTCGAATTTGAATCCGAATATGTGAATATCTGAAAAAGCGGATATGATTAAGGATATCTCTGATTCGAATCCGATCCGTTGGCATGATGACATCCCTATACAAGAAGACATTGGGAAAATGCAACACTCACCAATGATCCATGGGCAGCATCAGAGTTTTGCCCCAACCTAACCCTAATGTGATACCCAGTGCCATTCCTCATTTAACCTTATTATGTACACCCATTGATGGTGTGTGTGCCAGTGGGAGCAGCCATTGGGAACATGAGCCAGCCGGGGGATGAAGGGCAGCCATCCCACACAAGCAGGGGCTGAGGGAGGGGGTGGGCCACCTACGCCATGGTCCACCCCAATTATTTAAAAAAAACATATATTGAAAAAATAAAAAAACTTTAGTTGTGTGATTTTTTTTTTATATTCAGATTCAGTTTGCCCCTACCTGGATTTGAAGTTGAACTGTTTGACCTACCTCTAAAAAAATCCTGACTTCGCCCCTGCACACAAGCGTTGGGGCAGCCAACTTATAGAGCAAGAGAGAAGCAGTCGCCGAGAAAGAGAGACTTTTTTACTAGAAGGTCGCCGAGAGAGAGAGAGTTTTTGACGAGAAGCCGTCGTCACGAGGAGAGGGAAAATAAGGCCCGCAACATAGGACCCAACAACCCAGATCGTTTGGATTGCCTTTCTTTACTTACAGATGGCTTTCAGGCTGTTGGCATTGCAGTATTTTGTTGTACTTTAAACTTAAAATTCCAGCATTGAAGAGATGCACCTTTTCAAATGGAGAGGTGGAGCGTTTAATGGCATCCAATGACGAATCCAAATGATATTTCTATCTAAGATCGTTGCATGAAGTGTCGACTGATAAGAACCAATGTCATGCTTTTGAGTTTTGAATCTATCACCGGTAACTCTCCCCTCTCCTGGGAGGCAAATAATAGGTCAAACTGGCTACCCTCTACCTCTTGAAGATGGTAGAAAGCGGATCATTCCAGAAAAACTTTGGCACGGCTTGGAAACCAAAGACATTAACTGTGTAGTTAGAGGAGAGAAAACATGTTTTATAAGAGTCAAATGTGCATCCACATACATAAAGATATTCATCATGCTAGGAGTAAGGTCGTGACTTAATCTTGTCGGCACAAGCAGCCAAATCTGATGAAGTAAATGTCCCAAGCTTTAGAGGAAATTGCAAAAAGCTTATAGGAAGATTAAATTGGAGAGGTAAAAATGCATGAGCCTCCTTTAAGTTGTCATCTGCATAGTGAACATTTTGCTTCATTTATATGAAGACCTAAGACCTGAAATGAATATCATCTTCATACTGGTCCTGAAGGATCTAATAGCTGGTGTAGCAAGAAAATGTGAAGCAGCTGCATGAGAAAAAAATGAGATACTATGTCATGCAATGGTCTCTATCTAGAGTCATCTAGTCATTTAACCAAGACTGTCCATGTAATACAAATAAACGATTGAGAGAAAAATGTATAAACTAATATTAGATGATGAAAATATTGATCACCTTTTTCTCCTTTTTATTTTCTTAACCATCCACATGATTGATCGGACAGGCCTAATAAATGGTTGTGTAACTTTAAAAAGCTAGAGTCACATTAATTTTTCAATATATATATATATATATATATATATATATATAAGAGAAAAAGAGAGAGAAGGCATAAAATGGAAAAGCTTTTTGACAATGACAAACTGTCTCCACAATACAAAAAAACAAGCAAGCCATGCAAAACTAAAAAACAAACTTTTTCAACCTACCATGGTCTATCGTAAAATCCTGGATTTCATTATCGTGTTTCTGAATTTTTTCAAACTTATGTATTGGGATCCCACTTAAACAGTGAAATCCACGCACGACAAACACGCCCTTAGACCTTCCTAGCTCCAAGAAAACTACTGTTGTGAAAAAACAATTTGCAAACCGGATCCTAGAAACCTTCCGTTTGACGATTCGGCTGTCAATAGGCTAAAAATGTTACAAAAACAACTTCTGAAAAAGTACATATAATATTTTAAAATCCAATAACTGTCAAAGTATTTTGTCTGTCAGCAACTATACAATATGGAATCAATCAGTGTTGGTGGCGAGAATTTTGGCTGACGAAATAATAATTCAAGAACTTCCATGCATTTAAGGGTAGCAATATATAAATAATCAAATATAGTAAATGTGAAAATAAAGTTACTTTATCGGTTAGTGTGGGCAAGCTCGCACGTGGCTATGTCCTGGAATGTAATCGTTAGATTGAAAACATTATAAAAGTTATTTCTAAAAAAAATAAACAACTACTTATAGGCCTGCAATCCGGTGGGCCCAGCCTGCCCAATAAGAGCTGGGTTCGAGCCGGCTGAAACTGGAGCATGGTTTCGGACTTAAAACCCGAGCGGTTTCGAACTTAAAACCCGAGCTAAAGCCTAACCCAGCTCGATCCAATCCGATCCGATTACAATAAAAAAATATTTTTTAAAATATAAAATAAAATTCTTTTGCTTATAAAATATATTTTGAATAATAAAATAAATATTATTTATAAAATAAAAATAATATTTAAAATTTATCGAGCCGAATCGAGTCTCCGTCAGGCCGAGCAGGGCCGAGTTTTTTGGGCTCGGGTCCAATCGAACCGGATACCCATTGATTTCTCGGCCTGATGTCCACCTCTAACTATGTACACTTTTACATACATTAAATCAATTTTTAAATATTATAGAAAAAACTGTTAAATCTTGTGCATATTTGAATCTGTCTTCAAATCCTGAAATATGTTCAGATATGAAAATAAAGGGCATTCAAGCCACATCAATGAAGCCATGCACATTGAATTATGGTGGGTAAGTTCAAGCTGCACCCCCTGACGTGCTTTGTGGATCACAAAGTGATCTTTCAGCCTGATGTCAGCGTCCTGCATGCCTTGTGGGTCTGTAGGCTAGCTACCAATTGTACATTTCTGCGGCTGGCTGGCAGGATCACATGGCATTTAATTAAAGCATTAATTGACCAATTTATGTCACAGTATTTATTCTTCTCTTCTCCTTGCAACGTAGAACGAGCTTGAGCTTGACTTGAACCACTCGGTTAAGGTCGACTTGTTTGTAGAGCTCAAGTTTAACTAAAAAGCTCGAGCTTATAAACAAGTTGAATTCAAGTAAATTGAACTCGACTCAATTAAACTCGAGTAAGCTCATTTAATCTAGGTTATTTTTTTCATAGTGTCTAAACTTAAAAACCAAAGAAAAGATCAAGTCACTTGGAGAATTGTAAACGATCTGAAACAAGTTGAGCCCGAGCCATGACTCAATCTATCGAGTCCCACTCGATCTTGTACAGGTCAACCTGATAAGCTCAGTTCGGGTGTCACCGAAACCAGGTCAGGCAAAACCCAGTTTCGGTAGAAACTCTGTTTTCTTTGGTGGGTGAAAATCCTGGACCCCCCAAGTTTAATTTTACCCAAAACGTTGAGTTGGGGAGATGGTGAGTCTGTGAACGCCATGGCATTCCTTCGGCATGTTACAACTCGCCGCCGAGTGTAAACCTTTTGGGCATTAATCAAACACACCCCATATATAGAGAAACTAGCGCTGGGTAACCCCAAGAAAAATTTCAGTGTATGTGAACGATTGAAAACGGTTGAAATTTAGTTTACTACTTTGTACCACCAAAATTTAAAGTGAAGTCGAGTATGTACATGACCGGTGTAGTTGTACCATGCATGGAGACACGTGAAGAAAGGGTCCGAAGTAGGAACTTTACCCCCAAATCTGGATATAGCTGTCGCCATATTCCTGTTGAGTATTCATTATGTTTCAGAGATTGACTGTAAAAGACAATCTACGAAGAAAAATATCTTTCAGATCTAGAGCCTTTCTCACAGATAGCAAATTTGCATAATTTTTGAAATGGGAATGTTACCTAGATACAAACCTTAGTCATAAAAAATAACCCCATTCAGATCACCATGAAAAAAAAGTTTTGGCGTTTAAGATATAAAACCCTTCTTAGATAGCAAATTTCTATTATTTTGGAAATGGGGATGTACTTAATTTGCATTTAGTTGCATACCATAGTCATAGAAAATAACCCTAACCTCATCACTTGGCACCATCATGGTCATATCGGTGAAAGAGGCTTCTTGATGTTGTATATCTGTGTGCCACAGCTGGTCTTGCTCTCCCACTTAAAGAAATATTCCCTGAATGATGACAAAGTCAAGGAGGAAGGAATACAAGCCTTAGAAAGTTTCAATAGCGGTTGGATTATGACTCCTTCGTAAAGGAAAGAAGGCAGTGTAAGTCGCAAATGAATTTATTCGCTCAAGCACAATGGCACCTTAGAATGAGACTAAAATGGACTTTTTTCCCTTGTTGAGAAGTTGAATATCTTAAGGATCCTTCTCTCCATGAAATGAAATTATAACTATAATTTACTTCAATCTAATATCAATTTTTCTTTTCAAGGGGATATGGAAGGAAAATACTATTCAAGCACTTCCTAATGTTGATGTTGAAATCTTTGTTTTGTAAGTTGAAAGATGATAATGTATGGGTGAAACAATCTCGTTAAGCTCCAGTAAGGCTCATTACTGTAGTATTCGAAAAAAGTATGTCCGACAATTTTTTTTGCAGGTTATAATGAATTATCAAGATAACTATGTACTGTTATATGTTAATAACATTATCATTAATGGGAATGATAATGTCGAAATGTAATAAACGTTTGCTTATTTTATTTGATGCAAAAAAAATGGGCAAATTTGTTCACCTTCTTGATATGTTCTTGATATGTTGAGTCCAAAACCTATTGAGTCTCCTATTGAAGTAAATGATAATTTAGATATGGCACAAGATGAGCTATTATTTGATTTACAACAATATCAGATGGTCGTGAGGAAATTAATATGTCTAATTACTATAACAAAATGCTGTTTATGTGCCAAAGAAGTTAGTATTTACATGACTCATGGATTACACAAAGATATTGTCTATCTTAAACATTAGATTAGTTTGGTTACCTCAAAAGTGCAACGGATTAAGACCAACTCTGAAGGCTTAAAGGGGACGACATGCTCATAGTCTGGAAAATGCTCAAATCCACAATGCTCACTGCAATCTACCAATAATCAGCCAAGTGATCTCCATCTCACTCTTAGCATGGATATCTTTCCATTTGTGTCGATGGTCATCCCCACCACTCGCTCTTCCATTTTCCTTTTCCTCATTAATCTTTGCAATTTGAATCAAATTGAAAAAAGGCAACCGGCAACCTTGCGGGCGATGTGCGTTACCGCACTTGGCTCATGGTTTGGATCTTGCCCATCACGGGCACACTCAGACCTGAAGAACAACATTATCCCACTCACATGTGACAGTAAGGAGACAAGAAGATTTCTCTAGTGGTGTAGGTATACATTGTAATTCAACATTCTGGCGATAGGATTGTGAATAGTGAGTATAGTAAACTTGTTTGAATGTGTACCTATTAGAGTAACACAGTGACTTTCCTGCAAAAAAAAAAGTTGTTGTGCATTTGTATGCATCAAGAGTAACTTCTTGTAACCTAGATCAAAAATTCATCCACACGAGTCTCAACATGTTCAATCCCTCAGCACTTCATAATGCGAAATGTGTTAAACTGAGACCTCATATTGTACTTTACATTTACGATTGAAGCAAGCCTCTCTTTTTGGTGATTCAACTTTGTCGGTAGTAAATATGAGCACTGGTGTAGTGACAAATTGAGCTTTCTCTCCTACATATATTCAACAACTTGTGAATCAATGTTTTCCTAGATATGTCGTTAAATTGAATCTCTTATGGCTTTAGGCGGCGTACTAAAGTAGCAACACTAATTCAACATTTGTGAGCATAATCAATAGGCCATAAGGGCAAACAAAAAGGCAACAAAGATAATTCTTACATCATATATTTGTTGGGAGTCACACAATGAAGAAACAAGAATAATTCTTCATCTCCCATTTTGGCTTACTTATTTGTCAGTGCAACATTGTGGTATGTCTTGCATATTACGATAGATGAACTCATGTTCAATGAGTATATGCAAGCACTGAAAGAAATTTTCAATGTCATACAAATCACTAAGAGTCCAATTCCATCCACAAAATTGACTTGATTTTTCAAAAGATGTTTCTTTTAATTCCATTAAAGCCCTTGGATCCGGTTACCAGGTCTACATGATTTTGGAGATCATGTTTGTCTTTAAGTTCTATAATATATGACATGATCTTGATCCAGTCAACGCGATAAAAAAAAGTTGTGCATAATGTGATCATTTTTATTTGACATTTAAGATCCACAAAGCCTATACCTCTTTAAAAAAATATGTTTTTAGGTTTTGTCCATCTCATCTCAATTCGTTTGACGCTCAGCACCTGAGGTGATCTATTTGTGTAAGCAAACGATCTAGACCTGATTGCATACTTACATATAGATGTGCAACATACATGAATTTAGCCATGAGATTTTCTTCATCCAAAGAGACTTATATTTTATTGAATCTCATAAAATTTACATGTTTTTTAAATACATCAATAATAATTAGCCTAGTGAGAGGATTTGCTACCATTTCATGTGTAGTTCAGCAACACTTTTTCCTTTTGTAAATCTCGCAAATACTTACATCTTGAATTGATATATTTAGTTTTACAATGGAATTTGAGATTCTTGGAAAAAGCAATTGCAATCCGATTATCACAGTCAACATCAATGAGAGCTCTTGCTTTTGAGACAATGTTAAGGTGTTTGAAAAATCTCCTCAACCAAACACCCTCTTGTACTGTCATGGACCCAGTTACAAATTCAGCTTCCATGGTAGATAGCTACACGTATGTTTTTTGCAACACCAGAATATTGCACCATGATTGAGCATAAATACATATCCAAACGTCAACTTACATTTATGAGGGTCTCCTCCCTCATCTGCATCTAAGTAACCCCTAAGTTGCAGTTCACCACCGTGATAGCATAGTGCCAAGTTTTCAGTGCCTTTTAAGTACTGCATGATCTTCTTACAATGAATTTGTTCAAGATGTGACTACTGGTCATGCCAACTACATAGCATATATCAGGCCTTGTACACATTGTCAAGTACATTAGACTACCAACTACACTCGAATATGGCACATTTGACATTTCTTTTTTGTGTTTCTAGACACATTCTAGCTAAAAGCCTATTCTGGACACATTCTAGTATAAAGACTATCACCTTTACTCGTGGCAATATATATTGGCTTGCAACTTTTTATATTGAATCGCTTTAAGATCTTCTTAATATAAGACTCTTGTGAGAGAGTAAGAAGCTTAGCAATCTCTTTCAATCTTTATGCCCAATATAAATGTTGTTTTGCCCATGTCTTTTATTTCAAAGTAATCTAATAGCCAATCCTTGATTAAATTGATTAACTCTATATCATTACCAGCCAATAAAATGCCTTTGATATACATGGAGAGAATAACAAATTTCTCCTTTCGTCATTTCATACATACATAGTAGTCTTCATCAATCATTTCAAAATTATTAGATATTACAATCTATGAAATTTTATATAACGTTATCTTTACATTTATTTGTTGTCGTTTCAAGTCCATATATGAAACAATAGCTAATATAAGGCAAACAAAAATCATCTTGACAACTGGAAAGAACGGCTCATCATAGTCAATGTCTTTTTTTTATGTGTATCCTTTTGCCACAAGTCGAGCTTTGAGTTTTTCAATCGATCTACGCACATTTCTTTTGACATTGAGAGCCTATTTGTTCCCAATGGTCTTCCTTTCAAGAGGAACATCTATTAAGTTTGTACAATATGGATCGGGTCACCTAGACCCGACCCATTTGATCCACACGCCCAACACATCATGGGCGGTGGCATACTTGTAAATCTTAATGTTATTTTGTGTAGTTTATGATGTACCTTAAATCGTGATTAGTATATAATGATAACAAGAGGCAGACGTCATTTGTTGCTGCCCTCTTTCATCTCTCTCTTGCTTGGACGTGCAGCCCACTTCTCTCTTCCTTCTCTTGCATCTAACTTCATTCGGTGGTTTGGTATTAGATATCAAAATCTTACATGGTATCATAGCGGGGTTTTTCCACTGAGAATGTCCGGTAAAAAACTCTAATTTATGCCCTAATTTTGTTTCTTTTTCTGCCTAATCCTTGAATCTCTATTTTCTGCCCTAATCCCCAAATTTCTGCCCTAACTCTACCGTCTTTCCTAATCCACCCTAATCCTAACCCTAATCTCAAAATTTATGTTTTCCCCCTATTTTTTTATTATTGCATCTATGGATCCCCACCGCAATTCCAGCATCTTGTCGTTCAATTTTCTCTCCCAACTCATCTCACAAAAGCTAAATCATGCCGATTATTTGACATGGAAACATCAAACCGTCTCATCAAAAGTCTCCGTCTCTATGGACATCTCAATGGCACCACTTATGCGCCACCTGAATGGATTATGTGAGAGGTGAAGAATGCTACATGGCAAGTTCAAGAGACCATTGCAGAAATCAATCCTGAATATGAGATGTGGATGTCTCATGATCAATCTCTCGTTGCTTATATCACCTCCACACTATCAGAGGAAGTTTTGGCGGGTGTTGGTGATGATCTTTCAGCCCTTGAGTTGTGGAATGTACTTGCTACCACGTATTCTCAAGTATCACAAGCGAGATTTCTACAACTCAAGAGGCAATTTCAGGATATCAAGTGAGGCTCATGTTCAGTCTAGGAATATATACATGAGATCAAAAATGTGAGTGATCAGCTTGCCATCATAGGGCATCCAGTCAGCGACAAGGACAAGGTACAACAGGCTTTGAGTAGATTGAGGTTAGAATTTGATGTTTTCTGCACTGCTTTAGAGGTATTGTTTGTTCTTCCCTCTTTTGAAGACCTGAAAGCAAAATTGATTCAACATAAAGCGAATCGTGTACAATGACATGAATTAGTTCATTCTGGCAGCTACAATGTGTTGCTTACTGGGACCCATGCTTTGCAAAGAAGCCGTCCAAGAGTTTGGAACTCACAGGCAGGAATTGGGAGAGGTATCCTTCCTACACCTAACACAAATACACAGGCAAATGTACCACGAAGGATACCTACTTGTTTTTATTGCAATAAGAGATGTCATGTGAAGTCAGAATGTTGGCATAACCCTCAGAACAAGGAAAAACATGTCAGGTGTGACAATAAGGCAGCAGGGTCATCTGTTTTGAACACAACTGCCGCATCAAACATTTCCTCTGATGTGCAGCAGATTTTAATGACAGCGTTGTCTAAAGTCATTCTCAAGCAAAATAAGGAAGGACAATGGTATGTGGATTCTGGTGTTGCAGCTCATGTGATTGGTGACGCAGGTAAGCTTTCTAGTGTTCTCCCCTATTTAGCCAAAAGCTCAGTTGTCACAGGAGAAGATTCCCATCACAAAATATCACATATTAGAAATGCACACTTATCCATGGCTCATTCCTCAATACCCTTAAAGAATGTTCTTGTTGTTCCAAATGTCAAGAAAAATATCATTTTTGTGTCAGCTTATTGATGATACTCATTCTTCTATTGAGTTTACTCCTTCTTCTGTTTATGTTAAGGATGCTCGAACCAAGAAGACATTCACTGAGGGTGTTCGCAAAGGAGACATGTACGTCATTGAAGAAGCTTCAAAAGTGTCTAAGCCTTGTGTTTCATATTTATCATTTCCCAGTCATAGTGAAGTCAATATCACAGAGTATGATAGGTCATCTCTTTGGCACGGTTGTTTGGCACATTGTAGTCGGTCTTTCCTTCAAAGTCTTGTTGGAAACGGACTTTTACAAAAGTCCAGTCAGTGAGTTTAGCATGTGCTCAAGTTGTCATATATGTAAGAGTCATGCTCTTCTTTTTCAATCAATAAATAAGCGAACTTCGAAGTTATTTGACACCATTTATTCTAATGTTTGGGGGACTGCTCTTATTTCTTCTTCTTCTGGGAGTAAATATTATGTTGTTTTCATTGATTCTTATTCTTGTTACACTTGGATTCACTTCATGAAAAGCAAATCAGAAGTTTTCTGTTTGTTCACCCAATTCAATGCCTTGGTCCAAAACAAATACTCTAGTAATATCGTGTATTTTCAATGTGATTGTGGTGGTGAGTTCATTTCAAATGAATTTACTGAGTACTTACTAAATCATGGGATCACTAGACAGATTTTCTGTCTACACACACCACAACATAATAGTATTGTTGAAAGAAAACATAGGCACATAGTTGAAAGTTCTCTCAGTATGATGCATAACACGAATCTGCCCATGACTTTATGGACTGAAGCCCTCCATACTGCTATTCATGTTATTAATCGACTGCCACTATCCATGCTTGAAGGAAAATCTTCATTCTTTATTTTACATCAAGAACAACAAAATTATGATGAGCTGCGTGTTTTTGGATGCATTTGTTATGTTCATGTTGATGTTTCTTTGAGAAATAAGTTTCAAGATCGAGCTGTCATGTGTAGATTTGTGGGTTATGCAGAAAATTATAAATGTTATTGCTGCTACAATCCAAAGACTGGACGTGTGCATATTTTACGACACGTTGTTTTGTATGAGCTCAGGTTGAAGGATTTAAAGGAGCCACATGCAACACTTAATGTTAGAAATGATGCATATGACTCATGGCTGAATGCTGAAATATTAGACCAAGAAGATGATACACGCCACTAAGTGACAGAACTATTGATGAGCTCGAGACAACCACAAACACTCAGATGGATAGCATACCTTCATCAACTCATACCAACAGTATGAGCATGACTTCACCTAATCGGTTTTTAGGAGTGGTGTATAATCGACAATCAGTTCCAACTGATCCAGAAACTACCACTAGTCCATGTAGATCAAAACGTGTGCGGCACCCTATTGATAGATGGGTAAGTTATGATAATTTCTCTTTGTATTTTCA
This sequence comes from Nymphaea thermarum, assembly GCA_011799765.1. Taxonomy (NCBI): domain Eukaryota; kingdom Viridiplantae; phylum Streptophyta; class Magnoliopsida; order Nymphaeales; family Nymphaeaceae; genus Nymphaea; species Nymphaea thermarum. Next base: position 107,189 of record JAANDH010001207.1, read on the forward strand.
GCTCTTCATGACCGAATTGAACAAAAAGGTTGAGCCAAAATGCTATGAGCTAGCGTGCAAAAGCAAACATTGGATCGAGGCCATGAATGAAGAAATGGCTGCCTTAAATGAATGTCAAAAATGGGAAATTGTTCCTTGTCCAGATGATAAGAATGTAGTAGGCTTAAAATGGGTTTACAAACTCAAGTATAAACCTGATGGAAGCATTGATAGATATAAGGCTCGACTCGTGGCTAGAGGCTTCACTCAGCAGTACAGAGAAGATTATGATGAGACTTTCAGTCAAGATGAGAATGAACCGGATTATTATCTCTCTTGTCATCTCATATGGTTGGAATTTATATCAATTAGATGTTAAAAATGTTTTTCTTCATGGCTTTCTAAGGAAAGAAGTTTACATGGAACAACCTCCAGGATATGCTACCAATGATCCAATCAAATTGGTGTGTAAATTACAAAAATCGCTCTATGGGCTTAAGCAAGCATCTCGTTCATGGTTCGGTAGATTTTCCCTTCATATACAGTAGGCTGATTTTCTTAAAAGTTCACTTGTTCATTCTTTATTCAACTATCATTCAGGTGAAGTTACCACTTGACTACTCATATATGTAGATGACATAGTTCTTACTAGAAACTCTTCATGTCATATATCTCATGTTAAGGAGGTATTGCAACAAGAATTCAAGATGAAGGATCTCGGTGAACTATGGTATTTCTTGGGTGTTGAGCTTGATAGAAAATGTGACACATTAACTCTTGCACAGCATAAATACACTCTTGATATTTTGAATAGGGCAAGTATGGCAAATTGCAAGCCCATAAATACACCTAGTGTTCTCAACACTAAATTAAATGCCTCTGATGGAAGTGATGCCTACCCAAATCCTAGTTTCTATCGGAGTATAGTTGGCATGTTTCAATATCTCACTTTTACACGCCCAGACATAGTATATGTTGTGAATCAAGTCTCTCAGTTTATGCACGCACCCACAGAAAGGCATATGGATGCTACCAAACGTATTTTGTGTTATCTTAAGGCTGCTCTTGGGGATGGACTCATCTACACAAGACAATCAACTGTTTTGCATGGCCACATCATTTTGACTTATACTGATGCAGATTGGGCAAATGATCCAGACGATAGACGATCAGTTTCTGGTTATTGTCTCTTCCTTTATTCCAATCTTATTTGTTGGAGTAGTAGGAAACAATGTGCAGATGATGGGGAACTCTCCCTTCCCATTGCTCAGTCATCTCTATTTTGTGACAACCAAAACGTGATCAAGACTGCCTTCAATCATGTTCTACATAATCGCACTAAGCATATAAAGATTGATCAACACTTCGTCAAAAGGTTACGAAAGATGAGATTGTTCCCACTTATATAGCCACGTCTGAACAAGTTGCTAATCTTTTTACCATGGGACTCACAAGGCACCATTTCTAGGAATTGAAGAACAAGTTGTGCATGAACAAACCTCATGCAGAACTTGAGGGGGTTGTTAAGTTTGTACAATATGGATCAGGTCACCCAGACCCGACCCATTTGATCCACTCGACATGGCGGTGGCATATTTGTAAATCTTAATGTTATTTTGTGTATTTTATGATGTACCCTAAATCGTGATTAGTATATAATGATAACAAGAGACAGACGTCATTTGTTGCTACCCTCTTTCATCTCTCTCTTGCTTGGACGTGCAGTCCACTTCTTTCTTCCTTCTCTTGCATCTAACTTCATTAGGTGGTTTAGTATTAGATATCAAAATCTTACAAGATCGAGTTCATAGACCTTGTTATTGCTCATGGATCTCATCTTCTCTTCTATTGCTTGTTCTCATTCTTCTTTATCTGAACCAGAGAGAGCCTCATCATCAATGTCATCAGGTACTATCATTGTAGTTTCACTTTCTATCTTAATTATACGTCGTGGAATTCTTTTCCTCATACTCTATCGAGCCACACATTTTGACTCTAACCCTCATACGGTTCACTCTCACTATCATGAACTGCTTGAGACCATACATTTTGTATTACTGTCTCTTGATCATTTGACTTTGCATGTTTTGGGTCATCCAACTCATATAGTTGAACATCTCTATTTATGCCTCCTTTCTTGGGAAATCATTTTCCAAGAATGTAGCGTCCTCAAAATCTTAGTCACAATCCTATCTACATTTTCTCTTTAGATGACATAACCATTTGAGTGTTCACAATATCGAACGAAGATACATTTCTTTCCCTATGATCCTTGTTTACCATACTGGTGGGAGGGATTGTAAACATATGCTACAGCCCCTCCAATGACTAAGGTTAGGCTGCCTGTCCATCCATACTTCAAACGAAGTTGAGATGTATTTTGGGAGCACACAATTAAGGATATATGTAGCAGTCAATTGAAGGCCGCTCCAAAAGAAAATGGGTAACTTTGCTTACGCCATCATAGATATGTCCATAATATCTACCAATGTTCGATTTCTTCTCTCAACAATACGATTTTGTTGTGGTGTATGAGGTGGTATGTTGTCTATTTATGCCTTTTTCATCGCACATTTCTTTAAATTGATCAAATAAATACTCTCTACTTTGGTATGTTCAAAAAGCTTTGATTTTTTTATCAAGCTAGTTCTGTATCAAGTTCATGAATCATTTGGAGCAATCTAACTCCGTAGACTTATGGGAGATCAAATGCGCATAACAGTATCGAGTGTAATTATCAATAAAAGTGATGAAGTATTATGCACCATGTCTATATGCAACACTCAGTGGTCCACATATGTCAAAATAGATTAACTATAATGGAACAAAAACCCTAATTGTTTTCCCAAATGGATTTCAAGTTGTTTTTCATGCTAGTCAATGTTCGTAAATAATCATATTGATATTTGTACGGAACCCTATTAATCCCTCAAGAGCTAGTCTAATCATTCTATTTTTTTCAATATACCCTAGCGGGCATGTCAGATACATGCATCCACATCAACATGCGCATTAAAGCATTCATCATTCACATAGCAGAAATTTGAATAAGCATTTTAAAAAAACCATTCATTCATACACTAGAACAGATAATTGAGTCCATAGACAAGATCTGAACACAATTATGTTTAAAAGTATGTTTATAGCCAAATGTCATCGAAGAAGAAAAGAGACTAAATTTTGTCGAATATCTAGGATGTAACGAACATCATGCGATAGTAGATTTCATTTACTTGCCAAAACCAGTTGGCAAGTGTGAATCCCACGTACTTCTACACGATTATTTTTCCCTAAGAACAACCACATTTTTCTATTGGATACTTTCGATATTCAACAAAAGCACTGTGATCGTCACATGGTCTGTTGCTCACGAGTCTACAATTCACAAATGATAAGATTTTGCAATTAGAGCACAACTTGAAACAAAAGAATAAGGATTCAAGGTTAAACAAGTGCACATTCTTTGGCTCACTACAATTCTAAGCAAACCTAGCATCCCACAATTGAAGCATTTTACTTTACTTTTGTCTTTCTTCCCACCCTGCTTCTCACGGAGTTCCTATTTTCCGTCTAGCTTTTCTTGCCCTGATCTTGTGCACATTTATTTTTAAACCACCTGGGACCATGTTATCACCCTAAATTTTTTGAAAAAGACTGTATTTTGTTTCTACCCGAATGAAATTTTCAGTCATTTGGATTTAAATGTTAGACCCTAAGCCCAATCTTAGACCCAAAACAAGTTTGCGACTATTCGATCCAAAATGAATCTCTAAACCCTTGTCTGAACCCAAACACAAAATTCAATTTAAAACCCAACTTTAAACGCGAGATTCAAATCCAAAATCCAAATCTCAGATCCGAATTAGATCCAAAACCCATGTTTAGATCCAAAATCAAGAAATTCAAGCTCAAATTCCAAAATCGATATCAAACTGACAAAATTTGATGCTATCGAACATCATGCATGCACACACAAACCTTCCCTTCGTTTTATGTCTCGTCCTCCGGTAAAAAATGTGTTTTGAGCTCAAAACACTCAGTAGAACACATAGGTGACCAATTGAATCCAATCTGGATTTATAACGAGTCTGGAATCACTCAAAACAAAGTTGGCTCTGTTTGCAATGAAAACCATTTTTTACCCCTTTTAAATATATATTTAAAATATGATTTTTACGTTTTTATTTTATGAACAGCCCCTGGGAGGCTAGGGAGGAGAAACCCACCTCTTATTGGACTAGACAAGACAATAAAAGGGGCACTTCGCCCTCCTTTGTGAAGAATCAGTGTGGCAGACCGCGCCAGGGCTGCCACGTTCGACAACACGCGACAACACGAAAATGCGCGACAAAGCTGCACGCACTGTAGCTTGCTACTACATGCGCGGCCTTGCACTCACAGTGCGTCGGGATAGGTCCTACTCGTGTGCCCTAATTTGGGTCAAAAAATGCCCCTTGGAAGGTGGTTTTGCCCCTGTTAAGTGGGCAATAGCCCTACCCACACCTCAAAGGGGTATTTGCAGGGACCCTAAATTTTTCAAAAAAAAAAACTATTATTTTATTATTTAGTTTTAAATTTTAGACCCAAAACAAATTTGTGACAATTCGATCCAAAATGAATTTCTAAAATATTGTCCAAACCCAAATACAAAATTCAAATTCAAAACCCAACCTTAGACACGAGATTCAAATTCAAAATCCAATTATCAAATCCGAATTAGATCCAAAATCCAAGTTTAGATTCAAATCAAGAATTGCAAAACCCTCTTGAATTCGAATTTTAAATTTTGGCTCCAAAAGTTTTCCCTCTTGAATTCAAATCTTGAATTTGAATTTCGAATTTTGGCTCCAAAAAGCTGTCTCTCTTGAATTCAAATCTTGAATTGGATTTCGAATTTTGGCTCCAAAATCCTTTATAAATACCCATCACTTTCCCCTTCTTGTCAAGAGTTAGCCCTTGAGAGAAACTCTACAGTATTCTCACTTGAAGACTTAGAGTCTCTTTTGAGTTCTTTCTTTTTCCCGCTTCCTCTTTACATTTATTTTCTTCTCTAACTTGGAGCAAGCTACAAGTTTTTTGGAGGCATCATCTTGGAGCTTCACTCAAAGGGGATCTAAGATCATCCAAGTAAGGTGTTCATCTTCCATAAATCATTCTCATTAGAGGTATGTAATAATCATCTCTCTCATTTCTCTCTCATTTTCTTTTCTCTTTCTTTTATCTCTCCATGGCCAAATGAGTGCTCGAGTGCGTCGGGAGCATGGAAAGATGAGATGGTATATCATTTCATATTTACCTCATGCTCTCTCTCTCTCTCACCATCATGCTCTCTCTCTCTCCATTATGCTCTCTTTCTCTCTCTACATCATGCTTTTTCTCTCCCTCTCTACATCATGCTTTCTCTCTCCCTCTCTCCATCATGCTCTCTCTTTCTCTTTCTCCCTCCATCATGCTTTCTCCTTCTTAACTTCCTTGAATAATGTCTATATACTATCTATGTATGGTTGCTTAGTTTTCCATTTACATGTGAATGTATGGTAGGAAATGAGAGTGTGGCTTAGGGCTCTTTATCTTCATATTTATTTTTGAGGTTGGGACTTGTCAAACCCGGGGAAACCTTCACAAATATGTATATGTTAATATGCATTTGCATGACATTTCGTGTTAGTTTCCTTTTAATCATCTCGTTAGGAACCCTAATGAGCATCTTATTGTATGATTTCTTTCATACCTAACGGTGGAAGAAATATATCCCTTGTGATAAACAAAATCATGACATTCTATGTTTATATATAAATTATATTTTCCAAAATATTTTCTAAAGAAGACGTATGCGTGCACGTGAATATCTTTCTTTGTTGTTTCTCTCTTTATGATTTAACATATTTTTATAAACTCCTGTATATGTATATATATATATATATATATATATATATATATATATATATATATATATACGTGTATTCTGTTTTAAAATCTTTGTTTCTCTTTCTAAAATGATCTTCTCTTTTCTACTTGATATAAACATCATTTTCATAAGCTTTCATATATATATATATATATATA